>JXSR01S006680.1:15459-27147 GCA_000969725.1 Ophiothrix spiculata
CTTTTCTTTGTTTATTTTGATTCTATCATGTATTTTCTTAATTCAAATAGTTTTTTATGAGTTATATCCCTGTGGAATTATAGCTAATACCTTTAATGGTTTATTTCTGTCTTCTAGAATGTAATGGAGCTACGACATGGCAAGGTACCAATATCTGTACAGCAAGCCTATGAGTTGATGATACCCTACCAGTTTTCACTGGAACACTACCAGGTATGCTATGTCAAGTTGATATGAGATATGCTATTAATTTGCAAGACATTAATTACACAAAAGAAAGCAATTTGTTACAATATTTATCCACAAACCGACATGCACGTTGCACAAAGCTAACACATGGTATCAGGCATGATTATCTTCAGGTTTTTGCCTGAATTCAGGCAAAAATGCTTGGATCTTCACTGTACAAAAGTATTGAGAAATTCCAAGGTGTAGGTTCCGATCACATTCTCATCCCCTAGGGCTCAACCGGAAGTAGTATATTTTTTGATGCCAAATGAAAGCTCATATTTTTCTGATTATTAATCCAAAAATTTCACCTCCAAATTCTTTATAGTTTCGGAGATACAGCACAAAATGTAAAATAATTGGTATACCTATTTTCCATTTCTTTTGTATTTACATAACAGCCTCAACCCCAGGGTTGCATACTTTCTTTTGCCTCTCAAGAGAAAACAAGACACAAGCCAAGGTTGAAACTTGCACAATGCATTTCATGAGGTCAAGGTCAATCAGTTAAAAGTAAATTATACATATCCTAAAATAGGAACCTACACCTTTAACATTTTCAGGCAAATTCAGGCAAAATTACAAAAAGCCATAACCATCTCTGTGAGGTATTGTTTTCAAGAATGTTCATTTTTATGGCTGCATTAGCCCTGGAGTTTCCATGAAATCAGTATTTTTTTAACACTTTTTGATGAATTTTGGTAGCAAGGTCCACCTTGCCCTTGCTTTGGTCACCTCCTGCTTTGAAACTGGAAGCCATTTTCAAGGAAGTAAAGAAGCACCACATAAGAAAGCAATTATGAAAGTACGGTACAAAGAGAAATATGTTCGTAAACAATTATAATCTGTCATGGTCAACAGACTTCATCGGAGTGATCCTTCGTCCTTGTCTTACTTCCCGTCTTACTTCCGGTGTGACGTAGGTCTTTTTGATGACATCATCTAAGGGCGAGGATCATAAATGTGACTTACATAGTGGACCCCTTAAATTACACGAATGTTATATGTACAAACTTCAAATAACGCAATTAGCTAAATTTTATACAAATAATATAAAACCAATTGATGGTTGATTTTGATATGATGGTACTATGATACACTGCAGCTTAATATGATCTACATGGTATAAAATTGGAATAAACTAATAATTTACAACAAGCTGCAGTGTGAGAATCACAAATTAATGCTGTGTATATAAAAATTTAGAAGAAGCTTTTAGTCTGGTTCCACTTAAAAAGCTTAAATTGAACAGATTTGTTTGATAAATAAAAGCTTAATTGTTTCAGTTTCAGTTTCAGTTTATTTTTTCCAGAAACAACAATGTATATAATCAGATAGTAAAAATGGAAGGATGACCAATAAGAGCAAAGCTCGTCAGAGTTTGGTCACCCCAAATATAGAATATCTAAATATGTGCATGGACGAGGACAAGACAAAAATTGTTTTATCATGTGAATGCAGCAAAGTTTAAGTGCAATTGCTGGCATATGGAAGCAAATACTGTAAAACAAGAAATATTGCTAGCAATTTAATTTCGCTAATACCCCAAAATCTCAAAATTAATTTGCCGCTAATATTAATAAATAATAATGTACAATGATTTCAATGGCATGCTGATGCAATTAGTGAAATTAAAATGCCGCCAAAAACCCCAGATTCTGAAATTCGCAAAATTTTCTTTACGCAAATATTTCTTGTTTTACAGTACTTGAGTGTCACATTCTGGTGACAAGATGTTCACATGTTGAAGCTATTGCAGATACAGCTTTCTAGTATTCAAATGAGACTTTGAATCTATTGAAGTAGGTTGTGCTAAATATAAGTTTGCATCATTCCAAGGCAGATTGAATACTTATATATTGAAAATATAACAAATTAATTTACTGAATATGTAATGTTTTCGTGTTCAAAAGAGAAGCATTTAAGACATTGATTGTGTTTTTTGTGATTATGTTCTAGGTATACAGCCATCTGATGCGTCTAGGCTATATCACCACCAGGCACAAAGAGTAAGTATACTGTAAGAGCATAGGACCCTTGATACAGAGGTTGCGGGTTCAAGCCCCGGTTGGATCGGCACCTTGATGGTTGACCACGTCGCCTTGTTTCCTTGGGCCAGAAACTTTGCTGTAATTACTCAGTGATTCAGAAGTCATGTTAAGCCATTGGTTCTCAGTGCGAAAACTCATCCTTGGGGCGCTGCATACAGTGTATCTACTATGTCAAACATGTGCATACAACCTTATAACATTGAGTGAATCAAACTTACACTGCACGGTTAGTATGTAGTAAATACCTATTAGCATTTAATTATTGTATCTGTATTGTATTATCTATTATTGTAGTAGTTAAGATTACTCTGTTATGCGCTTAGACCTTACTTAAGAATAAGCGCACTATAAAAATAATATGTATGTATGTATGTATGTAGCATGATTTGTACTTAAGGTCACGTAAGTTCAGGTAATGCGTATCTAACAAATGTCTGAGATGATTATAGCTAACGAGATACGAAGCAAAAATAATCCCTATTCATCATCGTGTTCCACCACTACCCCGGTATTGTTATTATAATTACCTAACCCATACGATCGATCAAGCACTTACCATCGCTATAATCATCTCAGCTAAATGTTACATTATCAAATGTTACGGCTAGACTGTAACATTGACGAATGTTACGGCTAGACCGTAACAATCGAGTCGCCATTTTCTCTTATCTTGGGGAACTTCCAATTTTCAAAAAACAGACCCACCCTGAAAAAAACCAGACCCAGTAGTTAACTACATATATATATGCAAACCACGTTATGAAGCATCTATGTACAATGAAAAACTTACCTAAAATTGATTTTTTCCATGGTAAATCCACTCTAAAAGTGGTCTAATTTAACATGGAATTCTGACCACTTTGTTGATCATTGTTGATGAGCACAACCTTCAAAGCTGACCATTTCTGTTTGTGATGCTTGAGTCCATGATTGGAAGGCACTGTATCAATCTTTTTAACAAATATTGCGTCTAACGTCGCATTTCGCGTCAATATGGTACTAAAAAAGTGTTAACATATGAATGCGTCAGAGTGTATTATGTTACGGAAACAAATGTTACGGCTGTGCGTACTGGGACAGACTGATACAACATATCAGAAATGTAAAATTGGGAGAGCTCTGCTAATTGTGTTATCTTTCATCACTAATACCTTGCATGAAAACCTGTACAAACAATCCCATTGGAAGCAAGGCATATGGTGGCAAGGTCCTGATATTGTCTTTTCCCTCGCCTGATATTTCCCAAATTGATTCAAATGTAAGTTCATTTTTGTATTCCAACTCATTCAGAAATACAATTGTGCTTATATTGACTTTCAATAATTGATTTGCCGCATGCAATATTGTTAGATACCCCGGTATTAGAAATTTGTAAAGCTATGGTCACAATAATCGTACGATCAGCTTACGAGCAGTGTTTAGTCCATCTAATAGGACCACACGACGCCCTCGCTGCTCGCTTTACTCGCTGCTAGTGGTCCTTTTAAACGGACTAAACACTGCTCGTAAGCTGATCGTACGATTATTGTGACCATAGCTTTAGATATCCTCATAAAAATAAATGTTGCTGTCCATATCCAATGAGTTGTAAAGCTGACTACTTTTTGAACTATACATGAAAATATATACTTTTTTGCAGATTCACAATACTATCTTGAAAACACAAAGTTTCACTTCAAATAACCAATTGGAAATATGACAAAAATCATCATTATTAGCTAAAATATTTCTTCTCCTTTTCAGGTCCGACATCACAGATTATGAATACCGCATCAACTTGGATCAATATCGTCATCGACAAAAACAAGCTTATAAGAAGGTCCAGGGCTGGTTCCAACAGATGAATGAGAATGCTGATGTTACTCAACAGTACTCAGAAAGGTATGTCTAGCTGCATGCAGCCTTGGGGTGGGTGGGGGCCGGGGGGTCATCGGCAAAAACAAGTGTACAAGATGGTTCAAGGCTGGTTCTACTCAGGTATTTTATATTTTTACACATTATAAATATTCATGAACTAATCATGCCCATTCATTTGCCAATCACAAACTACTTTCCATTTGGTAGTTTTGACTTACAACCTCATCCGAGAGTGACCGTGAGATTTGATTTAAAAAAAATGCAAATTGCAGGAAAAATAGTTTGCATTATTTCACCCTATAGAACTTCAATGTCACATTTTTCATCTTTTCTTTTTTTTTTTCAAATTATTTGTTCTTGTGACTTTCAGTGATGGTGATAGTGGGCGTGACCAAAAGAGCATTAAGTCAACAGGCAGTGCGAGTTTCCATGGCAGCGGTGTCTCCGGCAAGGCAATGGTAGGGGAAGCAAGGTCATCGTCTAGCGGAGAAAAGGTGAGTTTCCACGGCAGCAGTGTCTCCTGCAAGGTAATGGAAGTGAAGCAAGGTCATAGTCTAGCGGAGAAAAGGTGAGTTTCCATGGCAGAGGTGTCTCTGGCAAGGCAATGAAAGGGGAAGCAAGGTCATCGTCTTGCGGAGAAAAGGTGAGTTTCCACGGCAGCGGTGTCTCCGGCAAGGCAAAGGAAGGGGAAGCAAGGACATAATCTACCGGAGAAAAGGTGAGTTTCCACGGCAGCGGTGTCTTCGGCAAGGCAATGGAAGGGAAGCAAGGTCATCGTCTAGCGGAGAAAAGGTGAGTTTCCATGGCAACGGTGTCTCCGGCAAGGCAATGGAAGGGGAAGCAAGGTCATCGTCTAGCGGAGAAAAGGTGGGTTTCCATGGCAGCGGTGTCTCCAGCAAGGCAATGGAAGGGGAAACCAAGTCATCATCTAGCAGAGAAAGTGTGAGTTTTCATGGCAGTGATATCTTTGTCAAGGCAACGGAAGGGGAAACAAGGTCATCGTCTAGCGGAGAAAAGGTGAGTTTCCATGGCAGCGGTGTCTCCGGCAAGGCAATGGAAGGGGAAGCAAGGTCATAGTCTAGCGGAGAAAAGGTGAGTTTCCATGGCAGCGGTGTCTTCGGCAAGGCAACGGAAGGGGAAACAAGGTCATCGTCTAGCGGAGAAAAGGTGAGTTTCCATGGCAGCGGTGTCTCCGGCAAGGCAATGGAAGGGGAAACAAGGTCATCGTCTAGGAGAAAAGGTGAGTTTCCATGGCAGCGGTGTCTCCGGCGAGGCAATGGAAGGGGAAGCAAGGTCATCGTCTAGTGAGAATTTCTGTAAAAGCAACTTTGAGTGGTTTGTATGTATCATTTATGAGCATACTTCATTTAGAGTATACAAATCCAATGTAACTTTTATTATAATGTCTCTACTATTCTGCTTGGCCATTTTTGTAGGTGCAGATTCTCCCGGGTTCAGGGGTGTCTTCAGACATCAGCAGCAGCCCAGATAACGACGACAGCTCTGTGTATTCAGATGGGCCGGTAGAGCCCCCTAAGGCCGATTCCCCGGTACCGAGTATCAATCTGTTGGAATATCACAAGAAGTATTGCTCATCAGATAATTCTGTTGTGAGCAGCAAGAATAACAACAAAAATCAGTAAGTATGGAGCATAAGACAAGGACATGTACCACGTGTATCAAAAAAAATTGTGCACGGATTAAAACTGATCTTGACCTTGATAAAAGCACCAAATCATAAATGTCTTGTTATTGTAGTAAAGCAGATTTAATAAGCTTTCAAATGCAGAAAAAATGATAGAAATTGGATGAAAAATAAAAAAGATATGACCAATTTTGTAAGTATGTCTCTTTTTCTTCCATTCCAATGGGATGTACACAGTTAAGCAAGATATTACATATCACAATTACGGGTTATGGCTTTATGATCTGAAAGAGATGTACTCACAAAAATGATCGTATTTTTTTTTATTTTTCATCCGATTTCTATCATTTTTTCTGCATTTGAAAGCTTATTAAATCTGCTTTATTCCAATAACAAGAAATGTATGAATCGGCCCTTTTATCAAGGTCAAAATCAGTTTTAATCCGTGCACAATTTTTTTGGATACACGTGGTATGTGACTCTACTTTATGAGCCCAAACATTCAATGTGTTCTTCAAATGGTCTATTCCAATTCCAATTGCATAAACTATATAAAAGTATACATTTTTAGCAGCGGGTTTTCACTCTGAACATGATGGTGATATCAGTTTTTGACTAAAAATGTCAATTTTGGCAAACAATGCCAAAAACTGTATTTTTTGCCCCAAAATTTCTGGAAAGCCTTACTAAAATTTGCATTTGTGAAATTTTGATCTCTTTTGCTTTTTGGAATTAAGAAACAAATGTCTGGGAAGGGTTTTCTCAAATTTTTGATTTTTATCTTAGTTTTTAAAAAAAATGCCAAAAATAGGTCAAAAATGCAAAAAATCCCACCGCTGCCACCAAAATGGCAATTTTTGGCAAATTTTTGACAAATTTTCAAAAAATAAGATAAAAATCAAAAATTTGAGGAAACCCTTCCTAGACATTTGTTTCTAAATTCCAAAAAGCAAAAAGTTCAAAATGTCATGAATGCAAATTTTAGTTACTCTTTGCAGAAATTTTTGGGGCAAAAAATAGCGTTTTTGGCATTTTTTGCCAAAATCGACACTTATGGTCAAAAACCAATATCACCAATATGTTCAGGGTAAAAATCTGCTTCTAAAAATGTATAATTTTATATGATTTATGCAATTAGTTTGAGAGTTAGAGTACAAAAATTTCATGCTGGTCGAAGGTCTACCCCAGCCGTAAGCTGGTTTTAGAGTGTCTGTCGTGGTGGTCGTACGACCAGCGGGACATCAAAAATATCAAGTGCGCAAACTTGACCTTGTCGCATCAGGAAATTTTGCTGTAAGCATGACAAGCCGATATCGATTACCCTGTCGTGATGGTTGCAACGACACAATATTTTGAGTTGGAATAAATTCAACTTTTCTAGCGACAGACCATTGCGGCAATATGCAAATGTGTTGTTCTACATTACGACAGCTAAAAATTGCAAATGCTCGTCTGCCGCAACTACAGGCTTGGTCGTCTGCTGCAACGACAGCTACTCTGAAACCACCTTTTTTATTCTAGCGTTGAGAGGTAGCGTCGACACTATTCCAGTGTCAATAAAACGCAGTTAAGCCTAAGTTGCAACAAATACATTTGTGCTATTCTCATAGTGTTAACACAGTTGTCAAAGGGATAGTTATTTCCCATTTTAACTTCCTTACTTTCACCAGAGCATAATAATATTGCTTGATTTACTCTTTATTATTCCCATATTTTAATTTTTCAGATCTACAGAAAACAGTCACTGTGGAAAACAGGCCAAGCAGTCAACTATGAATTCCACACGCAAGCAATCACGAAAACGTAAAGCGCGAGAGTCAAATCAGGACACGAGTACAGACGATCAGGTTGAAATTAAGCAAAGGAAAAAGGTCAAAGGTCGCATTGATAGAGATAGGGAAGATCAAACAAAGGTTAAAAGCCAATATATGTCTTTGAAGAACATCGATAGTAATGCTAAATTATCTGAAATAGGAGTCAAACTCCAATCTAGTAGAGTGAAACCTGAAAGACCATATCCAAACAAAGTACTGGATTGTTGTAATTATAAATCGGACATTGATTCTGACATCATCAAAGACAAAGACTCTGGTGACAAAATTCTTGACAAGAATACAAAGGATGATAGTGGGAAAGACTCTGAAAGCAGGCCTACCAGTGATGGAAGTGTTAAAGAATTTTCTCCAGGGACTGATACTGCCATAGACATCAGGTCATATCGTTGCGGTAAGACGAAGTCACGAAGCTCGGATCTAGGAACGGATTTGTCGTTAGATGTCGATATTGACGATGTTTTAGGCATCTTATCACCATCAACTGGGATGGAGGATTCGTCGTTCCATGAGGAAGAATGCAAGTATACACCGTGGAATTTCAAAGAGATCGTTTTACCTAATATTGCTCAAAAACAGACTATGGATCTGCCGCTTCCTGAGTATCTACCGAATACGATTGCTGCCGAGATTAAACAAAGACAAAGTGATGTCATCAATGAAAAAGAAATGGATACAACACAGCCAGATATCCTGCAAGAACTAGTCAAGGTGAGAGTTTATGATGACTTTGAGGGAAAGTATTGGTTGACAGGACTACCTCCTGGGAGGGGAGGGGGGGGGGAAATTGTTGTACCTGTATGTGCCTGCCAGACTTTGAGAATATGACCCATTTTTGTCTCGCCTGAAAATTTTCAGAAGAGACATAGCATTCCAATTTTCTGTCCGCCGTCCGTCGTCCACAAATTTTGTCCGGAGCGAATCTCGGAAACCGCATGCCCTACGTTAATGATATTTGGTGACTGGGTAGACCCGGAGCCGAACTGGATCCAACAACAATTTCAGAGCAAAATATGCTAATTAAGTACCTAATTTGCATAAAAATGCTTATTTTTCAACTTTGTCCGATTTCAAAGGTTAGGTGTCAAATTGTTCGTCTTGGACCACCAATCAAAAGTGTCAATGGTGACCCCGTCGTCCGACCACTCCCTTGGGGTCAAAGGTCAAAAGAAAGGTCATATTTTCAACTTTGTGCGATTTCAAAAGTTAAGGTGTCAAATTGTTCGTCTTTGACCACCGATCAAAAGTGTCAATGGTGACCCCGTCGTCCGACCTTTCTGTTGGGGTCAAATTTTCAACTTTGTCTGATATCAAAGGTTAAGGTGTCAAATTGTTTGTCTTGGACCAGAGATCAAAAGTGTCAATGGTGACCCCGTCGTCCGACCTTTCCGTTGGGGTCAAATTTTCAACTTTGTCCGATTTCGAAGGTTAAGGTGTCAAATTGTTCGTCTTGGACCAAAGATCAAAAGTGTCAATGGTGACCCCGTCATCCGACCTTTCTGTTGGGGTCAAATTTTAAACTTTGTCTGATTTCAAAGATTAAGGTGTCAAATTGTTCGTCTTGGACCAGCGATCAAAAGTGCCAATGGTGACCCGTTGTATGACATTTCCCTTGGGATCCACCCCACAACTGAATGATTAAGTAGGCAGTCAATTCAGTAGGCGGTCGATATGCAGGCGATACTACTGGTTCGAGAACCATCTTGTTAACTAAAAATTGCCCATCTTCATACCAATTTTGATAACAAAGTACCCAATTGCACTCATACTCAAATTGGGTGCATTTAAACAAATTTCCTAAAATACACCCAATTTTTACAAATTGGGCACGTTCGTCTGCAACGAAAACCAGCCCAATGCTATACCAAAATTTGTGAAACACCAACCCAAAAGAATTTAGGCACATATACGTTTAACACGTCAATGTGAGTACTCCTGGGCTACCTCAAGCTGCACAGTTGAGGGAGGGAGTTCTCTCAGCCAACACAAAGGGAACAATATTTTGCTTGACATCTTAAAAAATTGTAATTGTTTTATAATACTTCAAATTTTTTTTATACATCTCACTCCATACGCCGGGGATGTAGTGACATCACATTTATGATAATTAGCCCAACACGTGCGATCTGGTTCCAAACAAATGATCATGTCCTAAGTGGTTCCACTGATCATACATATCAGAATAGGCGTACGTAAACATACAAATCAGACTGATTTTTCTCGATTGGAAAACAAAAATAACGGCAGGGGTCCCGTCCTGTCTTGTGAGCACAACCTTCAGCATAACATGTCGGGAAGTTACGTTGAATCAATAAAATTGTATTTGTTGTTGAGAAAATGTACCAAAAAGTGAACCATTTTGACATTAACAGAAAAATGCTTTTCAGTTAAATTTTTTTCTCAAGTTTCACAATTTTTTAACTTGTTACATTTTGGGAAAGTAATCTTTAATTGGCTAATTATAACCCAAAACATTTCATGAAAATAAGAAACACCCGTATTCATGCTCAGACCATAGATTTACAGGGGAGACGCCAGGCACACCGCCATTTTTATTCCGGCATGGAGGCAAAATTGGGGTATTCAAGTTTTTGTCGATGGTACATAGCATCTTGTCATAATGCTCGAATATTGAAAACACGCACACATGCTTTGCATGCAGGTTGGCTTATGATTTGCATAAAAGTATTATTTGCGCATTTGTCTTTACGCGCAACCTAGTCTCAGTTCTCGGAGTTGATTTTTGCAGGAACCGAGTGGACCCAAATACCCCACATTTGAGCTTCATGGTTGATGGTGCCATAATACATGGGCTGGTATACAAAGCCTGCTGTGTCCCCTGTTAATCTATGGCTCAGACTCAAGTCAAGACATTAAGTGTTCAGCTAAACACTTGAGTCAGTAGAAAAATACAGATTTTGAAATGTTATCTTACCAGTCAGGTAACCAGTCAGGTAGCAGCAGTAACTCATAAATATGTATGAGGTATATTAACCCTTGTTCCCAAACATTTCAAAACCATCTAAGTTTGAATACATTATACAGATGTTTGCCGTATGCTGGGATTCAAACGCAAACTCTTGCATCCTGATTCCATGTCCAGCACTGAGTATCACCGCGTAGTAATATTTTATGTCAATCTGGAATTGAGTGAAGCTGAGTTTATTCTCGTGGACTGTGATGCAATGCGTTATTGAAATACAATCACCATGGGCATTCCATTTTAACACCAACTAAATTGGAACTGCGCATTGCGTTTCAAAACATAATGCGTCACAAGTGCATATTCAGTTCGAGATGAAATATTAGAGGATAGGAACCACTGTATCAAAACATCATTTCACCCCTTATGAATTTCAGGTTAATCAGCTATTAAAGACCTCCAATGAACTGATGGAATCTACAACGATAATGCTGGGGATTGAGAACAACAAACAAACAGAGGAGTCAACCATAGCAATAGGAGACAAGAACATCGAAAATGTGCGGCGTCTGTTTCCGTCTAAACCCGCTGCGGCAAACTGGGGTGAATATAAGAAACTTACAAACAACGAAGAACAAATTAAAGGTGAGATATCCAGAGTTATTCTTTTCATAAATTGAGCTGAAGCTTATAGATTCAAATCTAGCACTTCCAGTGGCAGATCAAGTGGATGTGGAGGGGCTCCAACCTCCCCTCCCCTCTGTATTTTTGACAAAATCAGCTTAATTTTGACAATTTTGGTGTACAAATACCTTCTCTGCTCTCCTTTATTGCAACCATTTTTTTCAGATCCTGGACCCACCAATGGCTTTAACATCATCTGGCCTGAGTAGATGAGTTGATAGAGCATGTTGGATAATTGAATACTAGAAAACAACCCATTTTTGTCTCGCCTGAAAATTTTTCAGAAGAGACATACCATTCCTTAAAACTGTTCGCCGTCCGCTGTCCACATTTCTTGTCCGGAGCAAATCTCGGAAACCGTATGCCCTATGTTGATGATATTTGGTGAGTGGGTAGGGTTGGAGCTGAACTGGCGCTGCGTACAATTTGAACGCAAACTATGCATATGAAGTACCTAATTTGCATAAT
>JXSR01S006680.1:27302-41338 GCA_000969725.1 Ophiothrix spiculata
GGTCAAATTTTTACAATTGTTCAAAAAGTTGACCTGAGGTCATCCGAGGTCATTTTGAGGTCAAGCTCATAACTCATGAACCCCTGACCCCACATGGATTAAACTTAGACCATAGAAAGTACTTTACCCAAGGTCAAGATCAGTCAAGGTCAGAAGGTCATCCGAGGTCAAATTTCCAAAATTGTTCAAAAAGTTGACATTAGGTCATCCAAGGTCATTTTGAGGTCAAGCTCATGACTCATTAACCCCTGACCCAACATGGAATAAACTTCGACTATAGAAAGTACTTGACCCAAGGTCAAGGAAACTTTGACCATAAAAAGTACTTGACCCAAGGTCAGTCAAGGTCAAAAGGTCATCTGAGGTCAAATCTCCAAAATTGTTCAAAAAGTTGACCTGAGGTCATCCAAGGTCATTTTGAGGTCAAGCTCATAACTCATTAAACCCTGACCTCACATGGATTAAACTCAGACCATAGAAAGTACTTGACCCAACGTCAAGGTCAGTCAAGGTCAAAAGGTCATCTGGGGTCAAATTTCCAAAATTGTTCAAAAAGTTGACCTGAGCTGAGGTCATCCCCTGACTTAGACCATAGTGCTTGTTTACCAAATCTGAGGGAATTAACATGCACTGAAAAATTTTGTAGTAATCAATTAAGAAAGCGCTCAATACGCATACCCTACTCCTACCCTATCCTATTCCACCCCACAACTGAATGATTAAGAAGGCGGTCGATACGCAGGCGAGACTACTGGTTCGCGAACCATACTTGTTTAAAGTATTATAACTTTTAGACTTTCATTATGCCATATTATATTTCACCTTTAAGGTTTGACCAGTGTGATCCAGTCTCCAGTCGCCCATCTCTGGAAGGGCGATGTGCAGCCATTAGTCAAGCCCAGTGATGCTGTTTCAACAAGTAAGTCAAATTAATCCATAGAGAAAGAAAGCCCTAAGTGCAATAGCTGCAATTTTTCACACTATATGTCAATTCCTTTGATGTCAATTCTTAGTCACTGAGTGCGATTTTACATCCTAATAAGGAATTTTGGTCATCCATTATGAGACGATAGATGACAGTGCGTTCAGCGTGAAATGCAGTTGAGCCGCGCGTTCAAAATCACGGCGTAATGCAGGTATACGCACACATCTGATGCGAACAGCTTTACTGGGTTTGTAATATATCATGTTTGAATAGGGGTGTACGTTTTTCCATGTTTATAGCTTTTACCTATAATTTACATCGATTTTGGTTTATAAATGACTCAAATTTGTGATTAAGAATGAGAATAAAAGATGGCGATTTATTGTTTTGCCTGTCCTGCGGGGGCACCCATTACTCAAAATAATGTACGCCCATCCATTATGAGACGATAGATGACAGCGGGGTGCTCATTACGAAAAAATAATGTACGCCCATCCATTATGAGACGATAGATGACAGGCGAAACAATAAATCTTATCTTTTATTCTCTAAGTCATGGGTCAGTGACTGTTAAAATGGTTCTTCAGACGTTGATACCATTTGCAAGAAATGTGAGAAACCCAAGGAATTTTTTATAGGGGAATATGGATACTCGGCCATCTTGTGTCGCTCATGGAGCAGAGTTATTGTACCTCCGGATAGATTCGGAGTTTGGCCCGATATCCAGGCAGATCGCGTAAATTTTCACTTGACGCATATACAGCGTGTGCATTTTGCTTCACGCGCAAACCATGCCTGCGTTTCAAGTTGTGTGTATTACGACTTACTCTGATCAAAGTACACCAATTTTCCCACTAATTCTTTGCAAAGACTCTCGAAGTGTTGCACGCGGAGCTGTAAAATGCCAGAGGTACAATAACTCAACCTCCACATGAGCGACAATCTGAGATGGCTGCCGTCCCATAGGATTTACAGGGCGGTGGAATCAAAATGGTGGAGAGCACCGGTTTCCCTTTTTAAATTCCTTAGAGAAACCTCAAAACATTTGTTCCATATGTCAGTTGTCTTGAAATGGTTCTGCAGGTAACAATATCACATGAAGAACCATTTGAACCCTTTCGATCTGATAAAACACCCGAGTATTTCCAAAGGAGCTTACGAGAGAACGCTTGGGCATTCCAATTTCTATGGTGTCTATATTAATTCAATATGCACTATACATCTATTCAGGACCAAAAGGTTTCCAGCGATTTTTGCACGTCTTTTTGACACGATGTTCTGCTCTTATCCATGTTTCCTATCAAGCAGCCTTGCAGCTGCTGTCTCATTTTTCTTGTCCTTTCTAATTTTTCCCGCTCCTGCCCCGATTTCCCGCTCGATCTTTGTCGGGGGGGGGGGGGGCCTTGCCCCATGCTGGCTACGCCACTGCTTTGGGTTCTATTGTTGATTTGTGACTGGGTCCTTAACTGAAATTATTTATATGGGTTATGAGACACATATGATTCATATTTTTGGAAAAGATTGTGCTATTAATAAGACTGGGCTTGTTTAATGATTTCTTTTCCATTTTCTTTGCAGGTTATTTATTACACAAGCTGCAAATCATCCAGAATGCCAACTTGACATCTCAACATGTCAGGTAAGTTTGTCTCAGATTCACTCACTCACAGTATCAGTTCGGCGGAACTCGCAATTCGGATACGTATCTGAATTTGGATACCCACATACATTTTATATCCAAATTATGATCAGAATTAGGATATGGAGGGGTATCCGAATTCTGATACGCCTGTCGTGGCGCAGGAAACAAATCGATAGCGCAAGATGTAGAACATCTTTCTTGCATTTATGATAAATGTATCTGTGGAAATGTTATTTCCATCTGTGCAATTCCAGTGGGACAGCTTCGAAACATGTCCTGATAGCTCCTTATCACAGAAGGCAAAATAATTTGGCCAAAACTTTCTTAGAATTTAGATGACAAATGATGATAATGTTATTGACTTTTATACATACCGGTTTGGTGCACGGCGAAGCTGAATATTAATTTCAGCTGATATCTTGTTTCAGCTGTTTTTAATCCAAATTCGGATACGGGTATCAGAATTTTGATATGGAGTATCTAAATTCAGATACGTATCCGAATTGTTAGTTCCGCCGAACTGTTATGTCTTTGTTTTTGTTTTGTTCCTTTTTTTTTTTTTTTTTTTTGATGGAGAGAGAGATGTGCTTTGTGGGTGGTACTCACATCTAATGCTATTCAAGGATATATTTGTTAAAAATCATGAATGTGGCAATTTTTAACTTAAAAATATCCTCAAAAATGGATAGTTGTTTCAGACCTGAGGCAACAATCCCCTACCTTTTAAGTTGTTATTGCTGCATTTTGCAGCCCTGCCGTCGCTAAACTCGTTCCAGCTTGGTGTTAATAATCAATATCGGCCCATTAATCCTGTACGGGATTCACAAATTGATTTGCCAACCGGGCACAGAGGTTCATGGCAACGTAAAAATTACACGCGGGCGACGGGCGATTCCGCCCGCGAGACGTATAAAATAGCCCTCGTGAGCACCATAAACGGGGGCGAAAAAATTTGCAAAAATCCCATAAAGTCGCCCGCCTAATACCTCATGGCTAACACCACTCCAAAAGTTTTGCACCATCAAAGACCTTTGAAAATGTGTGTTTATCCAACGAATATCTAAACAAAAGTATGATAAAATGAGTATTTTTTTATCTTCCTATTAATTTTTTTTTTCATTAAAACTTCTATTTTTGCACAATATGGTATTTCCAACTATCGCGACTTTGCCGATTTGCACATGAAAAATGCCAAATGCAACACCCCTATTTGTGAAAATCGGCAATTCCAATATGGCAGGTTTTGTTTGTTTACGTTTTGGATGTAGCCAGACGCAAGATTTTTAAATTGACAATTGTGAAACAAAGATACGGAAGTCTTAGTGATAAAGTAGCAGTTATGCTTTTGACATAATAATCTATTGATTTCTGTATTTTTGCAAGAAATTGGCCGAAATTTTTGAATGTTTAGTTGTTCAAGTAAGCTTAAGCTTAACTACACTGTGATGGCGACCTGCTATCTATGTAAAATTGACTATCCTAATGAGATACCCAAACTTGTAAGCTTTGTTGTTTTGAAATTGAGTGGACTTGATAATGGTGGACCACAGGAAGGGGGATAATCAGAAGGGCTCACAAGGCCCATTTTGGTAGTTTGGGCCAATGGCTTCCCATTGTACAAATACCAAGGTTGGTCAGCGAATTCCTATACTTTATTGGATTTTAATGGAACTTGGACACATGGTTCTTGCATGGGTAGAGTCACATGTATGGGCCCTGCGTGAGTAGGGTCCAATGTCATCTAGGGGTCGCGTCAACTCTGTCCTTGTGGTTCCCCGCAAAGTATTTTTTAAATACTAAAATTGCTACACAAAATTTATGAATTGCTACACAAAATGAAATGTGTGTAGCACTTTTTGCTACACAACATAAAATTCTTAAGGCGAACGCTGTACATGCACGTGTGCAGGTGTGGGTAGTAAGCTTACATGCACAGCCAAAAAGTTACCTGCATTAGTGCATGCGCGCATGTGGTACTTCGAACCTGATGAGCAAATGATTCATAAATTATTCTTAATCGTAACTTAGTTCATCATTGCATATATACATGTATAACTATCTTGTACAATTTAACGATTAGGCGTTGCAAACGATTGTGGATCAGTTTCCACATGCTAAATAAATACTATCAAGAGATTACTCAAACATTTTCAAAGTAGCCCTCGTCTTGCTAAAAGTAGCCCTCGTAACCACTGTTCACGAGGGCTTTTTTTTCTGGGGAAAATGCAAAAAAAGCCCTCGTTGAAAAAAAATTAATTTTTACCCTGGTTCATGGGCCGGCTTTGATATCTTTTGGTGTCTATGGACTGAGTGGATGAGTCCCAGGCAAGCCTTGCATTTTTCTAGCAATGGTGAGACACGTAGTGCAGTGTGTGCTGTATGGTCTGTCAACCTAAAAGTTCAAACTATGAAATCAGACTCTGTTACGAGATCCGTAAAATATCCCTTGCATTCTACAACATTGTTAATTGGTGTTTTTGTATTGCATAAGAGATTGTCAATTATTAATTAGGATTGGTTAAGATCAAATTACTGCGTATTAACCCAACTCTCACACGTTGAAAAACTGTCGTAAGTCTGAATACGTCATAAAAAATTTCTGGATCCCCCCGGTTCCCCTCAGGATTCAAACCCCTGTCCCAAGCATCCAGATCCAATGTCCAACTATGGCAAGCCACCGAGCGTGGCCATGTATGACATTTTCAGACTTAGGCCAATTCCTGATTTCTGCCTGTAGTACTTTATAGTATGTAGGAGGGTAAGGGTAAATATATTTTGTGCATGAATCTTTCATGATTTTGGTATTGTTTTTTGACTAATTTTGTGGCTGCCACGTGAAGAAACCTTAAACATATGAATAAGATTGGGTATGTTGTTATGATTCCAAGAAATTGCAGACTACTTTATATCCCTGCATGGTCATATTGGTTTAAGTGTGTTAATCAATTGCTTGGTTTTTACTTCCAAGGTTTACGGAGTATAGACTTGATCTTTTTTGTTACACATCCAGCACTTGTGCTTAAAGGAGCATCGGACAAAATTTTACATTTTATTTGAGGATTATTTACACTTCATATGTTAGAAAATAACAGTCAATTATCAGATATTGGGAAAATTTTGACTACTTTCTCCTCGGGGCATGGTTAAAATTATTCCCCCTCTGTGGTCTCAAAACCATGAATATGCCCTCAGCTTCGCTTCGGGCATATTCATAGTTTTGAGATCACATCGGGAAAATAATTTAAACCATGCTCCTCAAAGCAGTCTATATTTGTATATTACAAAGTGAGGTTTTGAAATTTGCAAATGAATTTGAATCTAAAATGGATGTGGACAGACTGCTCCATTCTGATATGGTTGCTGGGAAAAAACTGTATCTGTATATCTGTATCTGTAATATCATTAGAATGGATTTAGAACATAATTGATAGGCGGGTTTATTACATGGATATGCAGCTTATTTTGGCTACAGTGGTCAGGGAACACCTGTATAGTGTAATAACAAATCATTTAATAAACCTCTGAACTGATCTCACTCAAATTCTCCGTGCCATTGATTTTGTCATATGAGTGCAAGAAATTTGTAACTCCAATGGCTGCCGTATGTTATATGTTATATTTGTTGAACACCTTATCGGTAGAATGCAAAAATCCCTCTCCCATATGTCAATGGCTTTTGAAATGATTCTTTATTTGACACTAAAGAACCATTCAAAAGCCACTGACCCAAGACTTGACCTATTACAATCTGCAATGCAAATTTATGAAAAATGACAGCTATTGACTTCTTGCACTCACATGATGATTTATGTTTGTTTTCTTTGTTCAGGTGGCCATATAATAGTACACCTTGTCAAGAATGTAAGGTATCATTTGATGTGTTTCAACCAGACACTGGCTACAAGAAATCCAAACCAGGCCATCCAGCTTTCAAAGTGGTTGTATCAAGGTATGTTGATAACTGCTACTGACAAGAGTTAATCCATGAAGTATAAACAATGATTATGTCTGGAATTTATTTTAAAAACTTTGCTAATAAACTCCGCATCATAAGTTCTTACCCATGATTTCGACACGCCTGCAGATGAAATAAATGAATGTTTTTCTGATAATTTTTGGCACACCAACCAAGTCTCATCAATTTGTAGTCAGAATGTATCAAGTTCTTTAACATGCGATGCCTATTTGCAAAGAACGAATGATTTTAAAAATTTAACTCTAAATTCAATTGTTGTAAATTGATCAATTACACGCAGAAAATCATCACCAGTACAAATGAGTACAGGGCCAGTGGTAACTGTTAATACGGTAACCAACGGGTCAGTAATGCTACCCTGTGCCGTCACAATGAAATGAATAGCCCGCGCTGTGGAGCGAATCCTAGTGTTATTGATCCCGGCTATTCACGGTAGGCAGTCATGGTGTTTGTGGTTTTACCCTCAGTGTGTCGTTCAGGAACTTACAACAATTGAATTCAGAGGCACATTTTTAAAATCATCCGTTCTTTGCAAATCGGTATCGCATGTTAAAAAACTTGATACATCCTGACTTCAAATTGATGAGACTTTATTGGTGTGCCAAAAATTACCGGAAAAACGTTCATTTAATTCATCTGCAGGCGTGTCGAAATCACGGGTAAGAACTTATGACGCGGAGTTTATTATTGCATCAGGACATTTGTGAGATTTAGTGCTTTATTTTTAACAAATCATGGTATATCAAGTCCAGGCTAGAAAAAGATTTAGCATAATGTTACAGACAGTGGAGAGTGGGGGGAATTGCAAATCACTATCTTAAAGGAGTTTGGTCCGATTTTTGCAAATTATGTCATATGAAAGATGACCACTAAAGAGGTCTTAGTTTCAAATTTCAGCTAAATTGGTCAAACTGTTTTGATTTTATGTTCAAATTTGTATTTTGGAGCCGCCAATATGTTACTGTGTAAAATTAATTATGGTTACCATAATTAGAAACATTTTCATTCATATCTCCAAAACGGAACAAAAGTCAGCCGTGAAATTTCACATGGGTTATGATAAAAATATGAGCAATATTTTGGTACCAAAATCTCAAAAAGTTTTTTAAAAAGTTGAAGTAATCGGACCATGCTCCTTTACGTTTGCATTCACTTTACAGGTCCGTCTGTCTTGTCAAAATGTTTTTGGGTAAAGTTAAACATTTTTAACAATGCAAAGTCAGGAAAAAATCTTGAGGAATCATATTAATTTCCCCCTTTTCACAAAATTTAGCAATTTTTTGATGTTGGAAATAATGTTTTTATGTTTTACTTTTGAACTAAAAAGTCAAAATTGGCTCAGAAAAGTACTTTAATTTTTCATTTTTTAGCAGAAGAGCCTTGCAGTAATCTGAGTTATTGATTTGAAATGTTTTTTATTTTTCATTCTTACAGTGTGACAGATCCAATCCCAGACCTAGCAACTCAAGCACACCTGTTGAAATCATCTAAACCAGTGCAATTATTATGGGCCGTAGTGGATACAAATAGTGATGTGGCATTCTATTCCCTCAAAGACATAGAACTCCCTGTTGAAGTAACGATGGGCTGGTAAATGCTTGACAAATGAATAGCGCCACCACGTCTATAGAGAACTTCCCAATGACATAACAATGAGTTGGTAAAATTCTGGATTTATGTTAACAGCGCCATCACAATAGAATTCCCAGTTGACATAAGAATGTGCTGGTAAATTGCCAAATAAAGAAGATGAATAGCGGCATCATGATTTAGAATCTAACCACATATTGATGTTACACAGGGCGGGTAAAATAATAATTATAATAATTATTTCACTTAGGCCAAAGAAAAAAAAAGTCTGTCTCGGCTTCCCGCGCATATAGCTTTTATAAATCCAAATTTAGCGCATTTCTTTTTTTTTAAAGGTTTTTGAGAGATTTTCAGTTTTTTCATCTTTTTTTACCACTACTAGGAAAAAAAGTTAAACAAACGACCGCGAAAAAAAAAAAACCAGTGGCCAAAAAATGCAATGAAAAAAAAAAGGGGGTATTTCCGCATCCGCGTAGCTCTTTTTTACTAAAAAAAACACACCAAACAAAAACGCATAGCGCTTAGGGTTTTGACCTTAAGTAAGCTGAGACAGAGTTCTTTTTTTTTTGGCCTTATATAGCGCTTTTTCCGATTGAACATCGGGTCAAAGCGCTTATGACAATGATTACATTACCAATAGAATACGGTCAGCTGCCTTTTATAATGTCCTTGGTATCGATATACCATCAGACGGCGCTTCTCGACTATATTCCTAGTAATTACCAATATAATGCTCGGGTCGACGAAGCAATGGAGACTTAATGCCTTGCCTAAGGTCATAACTCGTTGGCGCTAACAGGGCTCGAACTCACGACCTACTGATTATGAATCCTGCTCTGTTCCGCTAGACCACAGAAGCTCCTCAAATGGTTAACAGTACCACCACAATGACTTAACACCCTTTGTTGATGTAACAGTGGGCTGGCAAAATAGTCGACAGATTTAAGGAAGTTAAACAGCGCCGTCACAATGATATAGAACCCTCTGTTGATGTAGAAATGGACCAGTACACTGGTGGAAAAATGAAAATATGACCATCCACCACAAAGCTAGTAAAGTTGCCAATTTTCATTTTGAGCTTCAGTACAAAATACCCACATATATTTTGTTGTGACAAACATAGTAATTTTGCAGGTATGAAATGATGTATGACTTTTTTTTAACTCATAGCAAAACATTAGCTTACATTTAAACTTCAAAATATCCAAAAAATAACATTATAAAAGAAGTCGCATTGGAAATGTAAAAAAAGAAGAAATCTTTGACACACATTCTTTTGGTTGTACGTATCCAGACATGTTATGCTTTGAGGAATTTTAAGTCTACTTCTTGGTGTCATATGAAGTTTGAAACAAGAGTCATTTTAAAGCTGAATATATGCTCTCTCTGAAGCTGAAATAAAACCGTTTGTAGTGGATGGTCACAGATTTGTTTTCAGAAGCGCATGGATACAGCTATTTGTATGTACAGGATGTTATGTCAATTCGAAGATACTCCTTATTCTTGGGGGACCCCAGAATCTGGCATTTTTAATTCTCTAGCCACCTGAGACAAACCTTTTTTTCATTGGCCTAACTTGCAAGTATACAGTGGTGACACCTGGTACAGGCTCCTGTAAAATTTGAAATTTTTGTTGTGATTTATTTTTGCATTTCTCACACTCAGTTTGTCTTTTGCAAAAATTAATGCACTGCAAAAAATAATGTTTATGGACCATGCATATTAAAATTTTAATTTGCACAAAAATAAAAATGCTCAAAAGGAACAAAAAGGCGGCTCTCCACAAAAATTACTGCGCATGAAAATTTCCACTTGCACAGTGACATCACATTGGTGCAAATACACACACATTACAGTAAAACCTTATAAGAAAATATTTTCCTTACATCAATATTTTTGTAGTTCCCAAATAAACATCCAGATTACAGGGCCAATTGTTAACAAAAGCGACCGGTACCCTGCAATTTTTGATCACATTATCAATTTTCTCCAAGGAAAAAAAAAAGGTAATTTTGGCAGAGACTTCAGTGAGCGTAGCTTGGGTACTGCAAGTATAAGGATATTCTTTCTGAAAAAAGAGGCATTTTGCTTGCCCAGACGCTAAATGTTTAAAAGAAATTGTACGTCAAGTGTCTTTCAACTAATTTTACTTTAACATGTTTAGCTTAAGTTAATGGTACAAGGAGTATACTAAATAATTAACTTATTGTTTCATCATGGAACAGTGTTGCTGGTAGAAGAACTTTTCATGTAAAGTTGCTTAGAGCGAACTCCTAGCTGACATTCTCTAAACTTCTTGAATATGAGTTTGAATGAATTTATAAATGTAATATCCATGTAACTTGTATTCTGTGCCCATTTTTCAAAGACTACTTTTTGTCTTCATTGAAATGTATGAAAGTATATATTGTATATAAATAAATATATGTATAAAATTATTATCTGAACCTAGACCAGTACATTTGTAATAAAGGTACAGACATGGTAAGGTAAAGTTGAAACTGATGCTTATTTTTTAATGCCCTATAAAGTTTAGGCAAGTAAACTCCACTAAACCAGTGAATGTTTTGGAAGGTTTGCCACTCCTCCTGCACAAATGAGTCTTATTTACCTTCTAGTACTTGTAATATACCGTTACTTATTCCTTGTGAGGGACAAGTTGGAAACTTATTGAAAGACTCAACACTGCAGTTAACAGACCGGGGCTTGAACCTACATCCTCTTGATTACAAGACTAACTGCTGCGTCAAAGTGCTCCACAGCGAATTGAAAAAGTATGACAGAGCAATGATAGAATAAATTAAACTATTAAACTATAGGCGAAATAAAAAATTTATTGGACAATATAACCAAAATCCAGGGTAGGGGTTACATTCACAGACAATAGGGCCCTGCAATCTGGATTTTTGTTTACACCGTCTAATAAATTGTTGTTTGGCCTATAGCTTACTGCTGATGAGTAGAATGACTGATAAAATTCTTTGAAATGTCTGTTTTACCCAGAGTCTATTGCTGCTGGTATACTTTAGGTCCCATCAAAAACTATACCCTAAACCTAAAACTAACCCTTAACCTACACCCTAACCCTAAACTAAAACCTAACCCTAACATTGACCCTAAACACTAACTCTAAAATTCTGGATGGGACCTAAAGTATACTTGGTCCGCTGCTTTCAATGTCGTTTTGTAGCTGTGCCTTTTGTCCATTTGGTTTCACACTTTCTGCTTTGATAAATATTGAGAATTTTGTAGCTTTGCAGTTTAGTCGCTTTACAATTTGAAGTCAGTTTAAGTTTAAAATCTTAGTGCACTATGAAAGCTTTGGCACTATGTATTATATTGGTGACTAGTAACTTGCTGCTAAAACAATTGGAAACAAAACTATACGAACATGAAAGCAGCATACATGTAAATGTTGTTAATTAGGCCAAAAAAAATAAATTGTTTGGTTGTCCTCCACAACTTGTTTTGAGCAAGTGCGGGTGGGCAGATTTTTTTTTTTTTAGATTTTTTTTTTCAAATGTTAGTCACAGTTACACCCAATTATGGCCTCTATAAAGATGCAAATAAGTCTACTGTACCGACAAATCTCTTTATACAAGTATAAAAACAGTATTGACATGGAAACAAAATGAAAACAACAACTTAAAAAATACTTTCAAAAAATCAAAATTTTCAAAGGAAAAAAAACGCTTTTTTTGGAAATCTGAAAATTAGACGCGTAATACTTTTGTACAGTAAAAACTTTTTTCCAGTTTCGAAAAATAGGGGTGGGCGGTCGAGGACAACCAAACAACTTTTTTGTTTGGCCTTAATGTAAATGTCTTGACAGATGTCTACAACCAATCAGTATTATGTTGGTGGTTGGAACGTACACCTGACCACTTATTTTGGACCATGGTAACTTGATATATTGTCCTAAACAATCTTATATGAGCCTTACAGACCAGTCCAGTTATTATTGGGTAAAATTTGTGTTTATCTTCTGTAATGAGGTGCTGTTAAAGCAGAATTTTTTTGTTCACAGCAAATTTCAATAATTTCTCATGTTTTTTGTCTCGTCTGAACATAGTGAGGAAGAGACATACCAGCCACTTTTATGGTTGTTCATGCTATAATTTTAACCAAAGATCTTCAATACTGAAGTATTGAAGATCTTTGTTTTAACGTACATGGCACACACACACATTATTTTGGTGATACAGAGCAGCCCACTCAGAAGTTTCTAGTAGGCTCATTCCAGTGAAAACTAAACCTTTTTTGATTTCAAGCAAAAAATCAGCTTTTTTATTCAACCATATGAGCAGTTTTTTCAGTCATACTTTTGTTACTCGGTATGTGAAAAGTATTTTCTAATCAGAAATTTTGAATTTTTTCTACCTGTGCATGAATAAGCACATGTTTTCATTCAAAAATGTCACAAACGTTACCAAAAAGTTACACCAAAATGTCACAAACGTTAGCAGACGTTACCAAACAAAACATTGCACTAAAAGAAATCTTGACGATAGAATTTCCTACGACTTTTATGAACTATTTGTAAATATGTTACCAATCATCTGTGAAAAGCGCAATAAAAAATTCGCTAACATGTCAGAGAAATTTTACTTTGCAGTCATTTGGAGCAAAAAACCATTTCCGTGCGAGGTTACAAACGTTACATGAACTTTATTCAGTATTTTGGCAATTATTTTAATCTTTAAACACCTGCATGTCTTGATCCCACCAGTGAGCACCATTATCAACAAGAAACTCGTTGATATAATGATTATGCTAGGTTCTGTGGCCATTTAAAAGTGAAATTTTCCAATTTTTCGGTCACAAACGTTACTTTGGAATCACCCAGTACACGTATTTATACCCGGGTATGTAGAGCCACACTGCGTGGATCTAGGTCTACATCATTGTAGATTTATCTAGATCTCATTAGTACAGATTGTGCACACTTTACACAGTAAGGCTAAAAAAAATAAATTGTTTGTTTGCCCTCCAGTGAAAAAATTAAAATTTTGGGTCTGTCGGTCGGTTGATCTTTTTTTTTTTTTTTTTTTTTTTTTTTTTTTTACTCTTCACATTTAGTTTAAAGACTGATGTCATTCCATGGATTTTTATCTTGCATACCAAGCAATGCAGGGCTTAATCAAAGATTGTGGGTCATTATTCAGAGGAAATATGTATTTTATACTACTAAATGTGACTTTATACTGCTAAATTTTACGTTTTACATCAAAAATATTGAGTTTTCATATTTTACCTGTTTGAAGAAAAAAACTAAAACCGCGACCCAAATTTTTGGCATTTTTAGGGTCGGTCGCGGAGGGCAAACAAACATTTTTTTAGGCCTAATTGAAGAAAAAAGGTCATTTGGAGTCAAATTCAGAAACAATCAAAATTTGACCTGAGGTAAATGATGCAGTAGGTGGTGGTTACGAATTCCGTGGTTACAGCAGGCAAGATTATTGGTTTACAAACCATCTTGTGTAGCAATGGTGAAGATATGTAATTTTGATTTTCTTTAACCCTTTGAACCATGGCCATTCCACGTTTATTGGTATCTCTGACCCAGGCCATCCCAAAAAACACAATATAACCCCTAAACTTACTTTTTTGATTTCCCTTGCATTACTTTCTCATTTTACAGTGGTCTGAATTGTTCCAATAACCAGCATTCACGAAATGGTATTATTTATGTCAACCATGTATTAGACATTTACATTGTAGTCCACGGGCGAAACCATATTTGTTGAAAATTGTGATCAAATTTATGAAAATACAAGGAATTTTTCACCTCTTGTTGAGTAAATAAGGGCAATCTATCTATCTATTTCGACCGCGGTCGGAAGCCATGATGAATTTTCTCCACTGCTGTCTGTTTAGCATGAGTTTGAGAAGTTCGTTTTGAT
>JXSR01S006681.1:20018-30267 GCA_000969725.1 Ophiothrix spiculata
TTTGCTTGTGAAGTTACATTTTCGACCATAACTTTTGAACGGAAGCTCCGATTGTTGTCAAACAAAAAGCAAAAGAAAGGTAATTTTGTCCTCTATCTGAATTTGCAATTTTCATTTTTAGGCCTTTCAAAGGCATATTCCCCCTTAAATCAATCAATAATTACTTATTTAGCCTGTCCCATACTTCCTTTTGTCATGGGTTCTCAAAAAGTCCCCTATTCAAAATGTGTACAAAATGAAGGAAGCAAGTTTTCAATTTGTATTTTTTTCAATCTCTGATCATCTAACTATGTTAAATTTATATTCAACATCAAGATATTTGTTTAAAGATGTATTCTATGTCAAAAACACATTTTGAAAATTTTGTCCCATACTTCCTTTGTCATGGGCGGGCAGTGTTGTCCTTTATGCTTGCTAGCCAAGTCTCAGATCTTAATGGCTCTCGTTTGCACTTGACAATTCTGGCTTATAATTTATTTACGGTGTGCCCTAAAAATATGTTCTGAACCTCTGAAGGCCTGTATGTTTGTAATTAGCTTTCAACTATGAACTGCCTTTTGCATCAGTGTCAGAAGATGCCTTACGATGATGTACGACTTCGAGTACAACCGACGCGACGGCTTTACCAATGCAGTGTCAGACAGGTTTCTGGTTTCATGCAATTATTTGTATTTCAAATACCTGCATCAAAATCCTAGCTTTTAAATGGTTCTCTTTAAGTTTTCCTTCCAGTTAAAGATCAGCATGTCATGAACAGCTTTTCCTATGAATGATCTGTCTCATTAATTCAATGTTTAAATATCAGTCGGGAAAGGAAGGGTAGTGGTATTCATTAACATATTATATATATAAAACAAACATAACTTCTCTTAGGAATAACCGATTTCTTTCATTTTTTTTGGGGTAAATATAAAGCAGAAGAGTCTGCGCATTCTTAAAGTGCTTAATAATGGTTTTAAATATCAGTAGTTCTTTTGTTTTGCAGTCATGAATCTCTGTCAACTTCATTTTGACTCACGCTGTAGTAATTGTCGCAGATTTCTCACAACACATCAAATATGCGTAAATAATGATCTGATCCATCACTATCGTACGCCTGCAAAGGACACGAGCAAAAGCTTCCTTGGTCATGACGGACATCTTGACCTGTAAAACACACTGGGTGTAAAGTAAATTGGATTACTGAGAAACTATTCTATTGACATAATCCTCGAATGTGCAATTTCTTATACGTACATGGTACAGACTTACATTTCACTTAATTACAATCTAAAATAAGCATAATATACTTAATTTTACCCACTTTGCTGTCGGAATTATTATCTTTAATCTCCTGTATATTTTTGCGTCTCTCTTTAATATTCAGGCAAAATATCCATAGGCAAGAAAGTAAACAAACATATAAGTTTGTTACTGAACATGTCATTTACGTTTTTTGTGTGTTTATTTAAGTTGCCTTGCAATCAATTTTATTTTAAGTCTGTGGCAAACAAATTAAGTATCAGTTTCCGGGTTACAACAAAGCAACAAATAATACTTCCTTTAAAAATATCAAAATGTATTATTGCAAGAATACAACATTTCAAAATATGGTACTTATTAAAACGGGCATAAAAACAGGCTAGAAAAGCAGACAAAATTAAGAAACAAGTAGAAATTAATACTTTGGAACAAGTGTTACATATGGGTGTTTCTATGGCAAAGCTAAAGGTTCAATGGGGATTTTAGAGGAGTCTTTTTAAAGACATTCCCGCATTTGTTGTGTTGTCACAAAACTACCTTCCCATTTGAATTTCTCGTTTAAGGCAGGGGTAGACCTTCAATTGGCATAAACAGTTTTCGTACTCTACATTGTCTAAAGAAAACTTATTCGGTTTCGATTTTGGCCCTAGGACCCCATCCCCTTGTTAAAATACCTACTGATCCCCACCTGTTAATGATTGTGCGTCCATGTAACGCATTTATCTTAACCTTTTAAAAGTATTTTTACATATATCCCATTCCATTTCCAAGAGTACAAATGGATATGAGCGATTCAGTTAAAAGCAGTTTTCTTTTATTTATATAGATACTGACAGTTCACTAGTTACATGTGTTTATAACTTTATGATATAAAGGCGTAAGAGATATTAGAATTCTGATCGTGTTTTCTGTATCATATTCCCTATTTACCTTTACTAGGTAATACTTCTAGGTAGCTTTGCCTTTGCTTGTTTGAGATTATAATGCCGAGGTATGGACAAAGCTTGATGCGTATTCGTTTTAGGTATATGAAATATATATTAAATTGTTTATAGGAGGCCTTCGTCGCAAACAAACCAATATGAACATTTTACCTACATGTCTTCATGGAACATTACATTTAGGTGAACTGACATGTCCTTAAAAAGTCACTTGCACTTGTAAATAATCTACACCTTAGTCACACTTGACTAATATGTACGTCAAGAACCACGGTGATCTGTTCGTAGTCTTAAATTGTAAGATCAAAACATTCCTTAGACTATACTGAAATAGTATTAATTGATGACTTTGAACAATTATCTGAAAATCATCAAAAAAGTGAAAAGTTTATTGTATTTACACCTACGAATGGCACTTTAACGGTTGACAAGAACTTCTGATAGAATATCACATAAATATTGGAAGTGGTGTAAACTGATATTACTAAGTCTATAACTTTTGTAAAAAGCCCCTATTACTTGAGAGCTTCATCATTCAACTTATATTGGATTCATCAAAAGTTTATCCTACACAGCTTTATTCATTTTAATATTCAGTGTTGATGACAATTTACTTTATAGTAAGATAAACCTGTCAGTCATAAGATATAAATATCATCTGGTCTGATGAAATGTTAGTTAAATATAGATATAGTAACCGATTATACCTAATAAGTACGCACTTTCTATTTCTGTAAATGTTCGTTTTAAATCGTATTGAGCTTGCTTTCAATCGTCATACATTAACAATGTTTGATGTCTACGAGGATCGTCGAGTGTTTTCTATTTTTATACATTTTGCTTATTCTTATTAAGGGTTATTAAAGTATAATAAAAGTGCATGTTTTAAAAGATACAAAAATTCAAACTTTATTTCCATAAAAACTACACAATATTTAACATCAAAAGTATAACAAAAAATAACACATGTAATAATACACGAACAAACAAAAGTTATATGGAGGAGAAGACAGGAGGGCTAATAAGGCCTGAAATTGTCTACCTCTAAAAACACAAGAACAGAACACAAAACGTTCCTTCAGATGACTACGGAACAAGGACAGCTCAAATAAGCTTGAACAATTCATACTTGTCGCTACCAATGAGCTTGTCCTAAATGTGAAGAGATGATCCAGGCTCAACATTACTGCCTTCCTTGGCCATGTCAATATTGAAAACAACTGGGGCAGTAGTAATATAATTCAATGAAATTTGATACATTTGTATTAGTTCATATCGTGTATTGTTCATGTGAGTGTTGGCCCATTAGACGTATCTATCGATTAACTACATTATTTATACAGCAGCTCAAAATACGTCTGAACGCAGCAGCACAAAGAAAAACAACCAAAGTAAAATAAAAAAAAATACGTTGTAACATTTCCGTTTAAAAATTCGAGGCATCTTCAAATAGACGGTAATTACCACTGTTTCATCTCGTTGCAGACATACATGATTACTGTGCACTCACAGATGCGTTCATTGACACAAAGTAATTACGTTCACCTAATAGGGTAGTTGCCTTGTTGATGAGGTTCATTAAAAAAAGTCCTATCTAGACATTAGATTATTTAAAGGATTTGATCTTAAAGCGAAATTCGAAAATGTTTAAAGTACTGTGTATGACATAGCGTGTTGGGTTAGTACATGTACACACCGAATCAATGTGACGTAATTGATATTTTCGTTATCTAGTGTCAGTATCATTACTGAAAGTGGTTTCAGTGGTAAATGAAATACAGATATATATGTTGCATCATACACGATATAAGGTTTCTACGGCATTTTTTTGATAATGGGTAACACCCAATAACCAAAAGCAAAGTGGCATTTTAAAACTTAAAACATCAGCTTTCAGATGAGACCAGAACATTAGATTTTGAGATTCTTGAGGTACCTTTCGATATGACGGGTCACATATAAGCATTTTATTTTAGGACGTTAAAGATTTAATATGTTTCAATACAAAATCGTAACTTTTTCCTTCTTTAGTAAAACGTTCGAAGGATAATGAATCCTTATTTAAAAAAAAAGGTGTATAGTAAATTGATGCATGACAGATCTGCAGCAGATTCAAATTAAGCTTTTAAAAAAAAATAAAGTCGAGAAATATTTGATTGTATGTACTCACAGCGAGTGAAAAGACGTCCTGCGGCAAGTGTTGGATTGCTTAAAATGTGTTAATGGTTATTTGATTGCGAAATATTTTTAAAATAAGTGTCAGTATACTATTTCTTAACGATTCATTTCAGATTGATTCTGGTTGGAAATACTGAACATACTATAGATACTGAATAACGCACTTGGTACACCGAAAAACTGATTTTCCATTTAAATTACACAATAATCGTGTTTTCTGTCTTTTTGTCTGTTAGTGTTTTACTTTAATGTTATACTTAAGAATTTATGCTTTAATTTGCTTTTTATTTGACTTAGTTATGGTTGATCAAAGTGAAGCATATTGACGCAAAACGAAGCAATATAAAGTTTCTCCTTTACTTATACATGTATTTAGTTTCTTATGTATTTTATTGTTTTAAGGGGATATTTTTAACAATATTGCCCGTTAAATTGATTTCAGTTTAATTTCTGCACCATATATTGTACTGACGTAGTATTCCGTTCGGTATAATTTTCTTATGAACATAGTATTTATGTTTGTAAGTGTTCAAATCGACTAAATTGCATATTTAGTGTTTCTAAACTTTAAACGCAGTTTTCTCGCAGAAGCGTTTTCACGTGTGCTAATACAATGCGCGCAGCTTTTCTCGAGAACGAAATGTCTGATTAAGCTCAAATTTGGTAAGTAGGTCATTAGCATGCATGTCTTGATATTCACAGAAGGAATTTTGAATTAACTAATTGTAACTATGGGAAACGACTCGTTTTCGTGTTTTTTCGCAAAAATTCGACTCTATTTGACGAGGCATATCTCGCATACGTACCGTTTATTACAAAATGGCTCTGTAAAAGTTTAGAAATGCATATTTATGATCCGTATACCAAATTTGGGGACAATAGGGTAAAGCATTGTTGAGAAAAACTGCGCGCAAGGTCACCCTTTAAAAAACAACATGGCTGCCGTTGCCATAGCAACCGGACATAAATCCGCAATTATTTTCCATGAAATTTGGCAGTATTATCATGGTACACAATTCCACCAAATATCAAGGCCATTATTTTAAAAAAATCACCTTTACAACTTCAGTATTCCCTTAAGGATTAAAATGACACTTTAATGGACTTCACACGATTTCAAGAAGGCAATTTAGATCGTCTAAGGTTGTCAGGGAGTAATTAAAAACTTATAACTGAGATAAACACGTTCAAAGATCAAAAGCCCTATATTTTCTGTTGATTGTCTTAAAAATATGCAATATTTATTTCATATTTCCTATCATGTTCTTGAAATGAAACTTTGCTGGTATTTTGAAGTAAGCACAAGGATTGTGAATCTGTCAAAAATCAATTTCAGCAAATTACGACCTTGACATGTATTTTCACCTGTAGCACAAAATGAAGTTTCTGGCATTAACGACTCATACGGACTGGATAGCCACATATATTTCAAGCTTTTAAATCCAATTCAAATCCATAAAACAACAGGAGAGTGCTGCAATTCTGATTTAACTTGGAATTTTGAACAGATTTCCTTTCTTACTAGTCTCCCGTATATATGATGGCAGTCAATAATTACTGTATTTACCGCTTACATCGTCTCACTTTGGTACTTCAATACTTTATAATAATCTGTACTGCTTGGAGCAAAACAAACAAACTAGAGTCCCAAGTAATTTCAATGACTCATATGATAGATTGATGTGATTTAAGAAAAAGATTGGAACTTATAAGGCGATTGTGGCATTACTGCAAATCACCAATGAATATTACATGCGTATGATGTTAATACGATACGTTCACTGAGGGGAGGAATTTTCCTACCTTTTGTGCTGTCAATTTACTTGTGAGTCACGTATTATTTTTACACCTGGGCCCTATTTTATAAAAGTTAGAATCAACCTAAGTCTAAAATTTAGGATTCATCCTATCTTTGTTATATGAAAAAAAAAATCAGAAAAAGTCTTTATTTCAAATTCCTTTATGAAGTAAAAGATAATAGTAATAATAACATTAAGATAAACTCAAAATTTAAAACTCTATCCAGAGTTCAAATGAGTAATTCGTCCAATGACTTTTTAACTTTTGATTTTAACTTTAATGAAATAGGGCCCAGATGTAGCAAAAAGCATGAAAGTTGACAACCGTTTTGATTTCAAGGTTTACATTTTACTATATTGTTTTTTCTTAAAACGTTGTTATGACTTAACCTGTGTGTGAGATAATAAAGTTTATGCCCTTTGCGGTATAAACGGAATTGGCCACGCAAATAAAACGCACCCCGTCCCCGGAAAAGTTTGACACAAAGGTCGCCGCGCTTGTTGTGTTCATCAGTTGCCGTATTAAAATTGTTTACCTTCTCTAAAATGTTATCGCCCAAATTGGAACTGCCTCAACTTTGATAGTTTTTAGCACCTATTGTTATGGGTAATAATTAGGGTCACACTGGCCAATCAGATTCATTTCCTTTGTTGCTTTTTATCCCAGTGCTTAGGTGCTAAAAAATTTAATTTCGGTGCATGATAACGTTCTTGCCATCCAACCAGTAGGTTGCGAATTTTCTTCTGTAAAGAAAATTTTTCCCACCCACCACTCCCTGGTAAATGGCTTGAAAGATATTGATTAGTGCTTTATGGTCAATAATTTACACGGTGCGCATTGGTTACAGGAGCAAGTGGGCAGCAGATGTTTTCATTTTCCTTTCATTTTTATTCCATTTCCATTAAAAAACTTGATTAAATTTGTGATTTATGCTTGGATATCATTAATGAAAACATGTGCTTAACAAATTATATTAATCAGTTATTTACAGATGAGGAACTGAAGACAAATGGAGGCAGCGGTAATTTACCTCAACTTCTGTTATGTCTTGTTTAGATTAGGTTCAAAGATTGAACGAGACTTTAAATTCAAGTTAACTGCAATGTGAAATTAAATAATGAATTATGCATTTATTACAGGTACCTTACCTGGAAACGGATCCGGATGATGAAATAAAATATTAGGTGTTAGGTATTAAGTGTAGGCCTACGATTGAATTGAATTATGTATTATATTTAGGTATGACTTACCAGATGAGATCTTACATTGCAGATAAAAGTATATATGGAATCTTGTGAGATATAATCAATGATATATAAATGATTAGACGGATATGGAAAATCCAACACGATAATGATTGATTTAATAAAAAATAAATAACCTACTGCGGCAAGAGCAGTTTTGCAATTTTTTGGTTATCGTTGTTTTATTTGTCAAAGGGCAATACCAAGTTGTAGATTCAACTTAGTAAAGAAGTGTTTTTTTCTTCAATATTCCACAAAATCATAGAAAACTACTCGTGGTAGGTTATTTTACTATATAAAACATGTTCAATCAATTCATGTCACAAAATAGGTAGTTAAACAAGTAGCGGGAAGAATCTTTAAATTAACGCTCTAGACTAGGAATTTAATAATGTCCATTCACACGTCGGCTGTCACAATTCTATAACATTTTTTTTGTACAAATTCATTCAAAATGTTACATGTACTTGAAAAAAAGCGTCGAATAATCACTGTGAAGAATGTCCACCTTATTATGATCGTGTAGACACTCATGTCTATAATTGATAACAATCCTTTTCACTGCTATATAAAGGTCTCCGGCTTCGGGATGTTATGAAAAGAGGTACCAGGAAGACACATGCGTGTTCGGAAATTACCTAAGTGTAAGGGGGCTCTCCGGAATTAATCATCCGATGGTTTAGCCATTTTGTAAGTCGGTCAGTGGTGATGTCTCAATAGTATTTTCTTCGCAATATGCTATACAAATATATTATGTAGGATTTTGGCCACATACCCTAAACAATACTCTAAGAGTGCGGGCCATACGGAAAGATGAAACCTATCCTTTATATACTTTTAATGTATCCCGTTATTATCTTTAAAGTTCCATTTGCTTATTAATTTACATGCATTGATTTACATTGTTTTAAGTATAAACAACAACAAGAAAGGTTAGGCAATCTTTACCAAACTGGAAAAGTTGTATACGCTGGTTTCATGCAATTTTATTATAATGTATTGTTATTTGGTAATATAATAATAGCTAATAATAAGATATAAAAGGGTCACAAATTGTTAAAAGGTACATTATGGTTGATGTTAACAAAACGTATATTCATCTTGGTTACTACAATAGTAAACAAGAGTTGACATTAGAAAATCACCACTCTGCTATTTTTCAAACCGAGTTGCAATAAAAGATTGTCAATCGACGCAGTTTAACAAGAGCCCTTGACTGCTGGTTCACCTTTGTTAACAAGAGGTAGCAGCCGAAGATCGTAGAACCCCAAGTCACAAATAAAGTCAGATGCTTATTACTTCATTTTCTTATCTATTAAATAGTGTATGTTATTTGTTGATAGAATGTCCACAATGTGCTTTCTCGATTAGGTATAATGATTAAAAATCAGCTGAGGTAAAAACAATCTAATACTCTGGACAAAAAAGCCACAACATTGACATGTTGACATTTTGTTACAAATTCTACATAGACCCAAAGATTCAAATGCAATAAAAAATCTTTCATTGTGAGGTTAAGATATAATTCACGTTGGCATCACTCTTGTTATGACAATCACGATACGTTGAGTGCAGGCATGTTCCTTTTATTAAATAGGGACTGAAGAAATTAAATTTTCTCAGGCGTGATCAAGTTGAAAAGGTCATACCTCTTCACTTCTTTACAGAAATCCCATCAATGTCACTACACAAAATTAAAAAAAAAAATGATCGACATTAATTTTCTCCAAAACCGGGATTTGTGTTTTGTTCATCTAAATCATTTTTATGCTCAAAACTGCCCGCAAATTTGACCTTACAATCGAGGTTCTTTTGCAGCAAATGGTGGATCCATGTATATCAGTGATATTTTAGTGACTTTATTGTATATAATATTTCAAATAGTCAGTGTCGTTGGTAACACATCAATCCGATCATGTACAGAAAACGATAGCAAAGTTCATATATAACGTTTTTTGATAATGACAGACATCTGGACCTGTAGAACAAACGGGGTGTAAAATAAATAAGATTACTAAGAATCTATTTTGTTGACATCAAGGGACGTTGATGACAACTTAAAAAACATGTAAAAGCGAAGCAACTAGATATAAATCAGCAAAGAAGACAAAATAAGTGCAAAGTCTCCATGGACAGTTAGAGGACTCTTGTTAAAAATATTCTGTAGTTGTTGTCATGTATTTGTCTATGATTGCTTGGACTTATAATGTATTACTAAGTAAACATGTTTAGCAGACGAAGGATTATACGATTTGTTTGTCAAGCAATGTTAGCTTCTCAACTTGCAAAGATATGAAGACTCTGTATTGGCTTGGTCGTATATAAAGAAGACGACTGAAACTTATTACGTGTCTGTATGTATTTTTCTTTTTCATTTTTTGCAAAATATAATAATAATAATGACATTTTAACCTAATAGGATACAAAGCGCTCATGATTCGCTGCAGGAAGATCGTCACAACCATTTCACTTCACTTAGAAGTACTTCCGTAGAGCAGTCTCTCCCGGTACACACAGCCGTAACATTTGTTTGTTACGGTTCACCGTAACATTTACATAGCGACGTCCCATGCTTAAGGTCACGTAAGGTCAGGTAATGCGTATCAAACAAATGTCTGAGATGATTATAGCTAACGAGATACGAAGCAAAAATATTCATCATCGTGTTCCACCACTATCCTGGTATTGTTATTATAATTACCTAACCCAATCGATCGATCAAGCACTTACATCTCTAAAATCATCTCAGATAAATGTTACATTGGACCAGGGCCCTGTCTCTCTCGCGTTTCTGCAGAAGCCGTTTTTTTGACCATATTTGGTAGTCATTAAGGCGTCATTAAG
>JXSR01S006681.1:46388-66285 GCA_000969725.1 Ophiothrix spiculata
GTATCCAACCCAAATCACCTAGCAAACAATCTATAGGTGTGTTTCTTGGTGCTTTCAAAATGGTACGGGCCATGAGAGTTTGTAAATTATCAAGCCTTTTACGATCTTTAATACATGTTGGTAGCCAAACAGATGAGGCATAATTAATTGTAGCCAAACCAATACTTTTCCATAAGATATCTCCATAGTAAACACGCTTGAAATCTTCCTGACCGTCAATAATCGATTTTATATAACCAATAATTCTATTTCCTTTCTTAATTACTTCATCGATATGGTGATTAGCTGTCAAGTTTCTATTTAGCACATAGCCAAGATACTTATAATCATCAACTTGTGTTTATTTGTCTTTAAATGTTCTAATGGACGAACTTTGGCTGAATGCTCTTGATTCATTATACATGTACATGTTCAAAATGAACTTATTTAAAATACCCTACCGATCCCTTCTTGTTAATGATTTTGCGCCAGTGCAACGTATTTATCTTGAGCTTTTAAAAATATTTTCATAAATATTCTGTTCCATTTCCAAAAGTACCAGTAGATCCAGGCGATTCAGTTAAAAGCATTTTTCTTTTGTTTACATAGATACTGACAGTTTGATGTGTTTATAGCATCCTGATATAAAGGCGTCAGAGATATTGGAATTCTGATCGCGTTTTCTGTAGTACAAACCCTAGATTATTTACCTTTGCTAGGTAATTATTCTAGCAGCTTTGCCTTGGCGTGTGTGAAATTATAAGCCAAGGTATGGATATACCTTGATGTGGATTTGTTTTAGGTATGGAATTGAATGCAATAAAAATTGTTCACAGGAGGCCCTGGTTCAAATTAATTGGAACATTTAACAACATGTCTTCAAGTTCATCTACATGTCTTTAGATGAACTTGTATATCTTTAATCGTAACTTGCATTCGCAAACAGTCTATGTTTAAGCCTAGCTTAACCAATATTTACGTCAAGAACCACGGTGCTATGTTCACAGTCTAAAGTGAAAAATCAAAACATGCATTCGACAATGCCTCTGATTTAGCATTACTGATAACTTTCAACATTTACCTGACACCGTATAGTTACATTACATGCAACAGCGCCAAAAAATTAAACTAATATATTGTTTTTACACTAACGGATGCCTCTTTAACTAATGACAAGAACTCCTGATTGTGAATTAAAATCGAATCAATTTTGCATTATTTGCAGGCTCATGCGTAGAATTAACAAATCTGAGATCCTATTAAAGAGATTATTTTTGTAAGACCAAACGAAAGCATTTTATTCCTATTTATTATGGCCCGTATTCCAGAAAGGTGTTTAGCTAAATCAAGGTTTTATTTCTCGTCAACAGCACGACTCATTGAACTGTTCTGCTTGAAATCATTCCTGGACAGTTGATGCTCAGTTAAACAATGATTTAGTTAAACATCTTTCTGGAATACGGACCATATCTTTAAATGTTTATTTGTCATGCTAGATATAAAGTGTGTTTTTAATTTTTCAGGGGCGGGTGGGTATTGCATTCCAACTCATGGAAAACATGTTTATTTTATAATAATGACTTGTTTGAGTACTGAGTTATCAACTTGATTACATCAGCGACGATTAGTGGTAAATTGTATGAACCGATGTCAATAATATATGTAAGAAGTCCCCTTTAACTCGAGTACTTCACCAATCTGATGGTTTTAACTAAAATTGGATTCATCAAAAGTGTATCTTACACAGCGTTCTTCATTTTAATGTTTACTGGTGATGACATATCGTTTGTATAATAAGATAAACCTGCCAGTCACAAGATATAAATACCTCTAGTGTGATGACAAATGGTAGCTGCAAATTAGACATGTCAGTAAAATATAGTAACCAATTATACTTAATAAAAAGCAAACTTTCTATTTCTATAAATCTTGAATGTTCATTTAAATTGCATTGGGATTGCGTTCAACCGTCGTATATTAACAATATTTTGATGTCTACAAGGAAAGATACTGACACAATGTAAATTTCAAAAATGTTTGATAACAGGTTAAAATAATACAATTAATGATTAAATTGACTTTTATAAGATTGCCGTTGAAGCCATAATTGTAAGTATGTTTTTTTAAATCATATTATCAACTCATTCTGTAAGAACAAAAAAACCCAAACAAACAAAAAACAAAAAGGAAAAAAAAAACCCATACACATCATTTGATAACACTCTATTATTGTAATCATTACATTTCTTGCAGTGTGCGTACGCCGAGAGCATGTGCGACTATGCAGCGACAACGAAAATGTAATGTGTATTTCTTAATTGGTTAATAAGACTTCACCATCGCTTGAAAAAGATGAGTCTTTTATACCACGGTGATTGTTTACTCGATGCATTTATTTGGTTCAGATGTTCATAATTTGCAGCACTTTTATAATAATACCAAAACGGCTCTTACTGTTGAACCTTACTGTAACTTTTAAACATTTACGACTCTATAATATGCCTTATCTGCGTCTTATTCGATAGGGTATTATTTGATTTTACAAGTTAAAACAAATGTCATTAAAAACGATTTTTGTTTGTTTTATACTATACGGTAAATCCTTTCAAGAATACGTTTATGTATTCATTATTAATGTGCATATGTCTATTAGTCATGGTTTGATTTGTTACTTATTATTTATTTTATCATTACCTTCTGACAAACACACGTTCTTTCTTTCTGAAGATATATTTATTTAAGTATCGGGTGTATTTATTTCTTCTTTATTTTATTGGATGTTGTTTCTGTATCATGTTCATGTGCTGTATTCCGCGCGCCAAGTGTTTTCTTTATATACTTTTTTAAATCTACGCATCTTGTTGCTGATATCTGCAATATAGTTACAGTTAATCTCAATAAAGTGTTACGAAACGTTAAAAAGGTATAAAATGTAAAAAACAACTAAAAGGAAAATAAGGTCATCAAGAATTTTCATTTTTATATATGTTACTAATTCGTATTAAGGGTTGTTGAAATAGAATAAAAACACATGTTTCATAAGAAAGATCAACACAAAGAAAAATAACTAAGTATAAGATACGTTGTGACCTTTCTATATATAAAAAAACACTTGGAGACACCCTGAAGTATTCTTCAAATAGACACCAATTACCACTGTTTCATCTCGTTACAGACATTACTGTGCACTCACAGATGCGTTCATTGACACAAAGTAATTACGTTCACCTAATGGTGCAGTTGCCTTGTTGATGAGGTTCATTAAAACGAGTGTCTTATCTAGACACCAGATAATTTTAAAGGTTTGATATTTTAAAGCGAAATTCAAACTTGTTTCAGGCGCTCGGTTGCGGTGCGGAAGATCCCGAGTCCGAACCCGCTGGTGCCAAAAGTTGAGTGTGCTTGAAATTCTCTTGGACAAGGAACTAACTGCTAATTGTCTCGTGGAAACCCGTACGAAACTCGGGGAGCTGATCCGGGCAGCGATGGTGCGTATGTTGGCTGATCAAGGTTCAGCGCCCCTAGAGAACCTGAAATGATGCTTGGTGTGGAATGGAGCTTACTTGGGCCACAGTGGTCAGCGAACACCTGTAAAGTGTGCAGAGGCCGAGTGGAATTACAAAATCTTGGAGGCATAGTGCACTATCATTACCCAGTATTTTTTTCAAATATTCTCAAAAAGTACAAACCAATTAATATGACGTGATATATATTAATTGTTATCTAGTTTTATTTCCAAATTGCTCAAAGTGGTTTCGGTTGTAAATAGAATACCGGTATTAAGGAGCAACATATGTTGCGTCATACATGATATAAGGCTCCTACCAATTCAACTGATCTTTGTTTGGCGCTTCATGTTTCGATATTTATCACTATAGCCAGAAGCAAAATGAAACAATCATACTAATATCACACGTATTCGATATGGCAGATGAAGAGAAAACTGGAATGGTAGACATTGTAACTGAGGTAACAGGTGTATGGCCGTTACTAAGCCGGAAATCGCTAGGACATGTTTATGTTTGATATTATTTATGTCCATGTTCTCAAGTAGTGCAGTGAAGTCTGTTTCAAAATTTAATTTACCTTCATTGTGTTTTTTTTCCTTGTTTTATCTAGATAGTTTTGTTATACAAATATTTAATGCCTGAGAGTGCAATAGTACAAAATATATCATGAAGTCAAATTTGGACTTTTCTATTTCACGAGGCGTAGCCGAGTGAAATGGATCAGTCCAAATTTGACCGAATGATATATTTTGTACTATTGCACGTGCATAGGCATTAAATATTTGTTTTATATCATGATATCACACGTGTTGGTTTCATACTGTGCAATAGTACAAACTATTGCACGGCTAAAATCACTGTAATCATGATATAAAACAGAATATTATATGACCTATAGCTGACTATTAATAAGTCAATCAATTCAATAGGATAATATTAGACTGATTTTCTATCATGCATTTCCTCGACATTGAGATTATGCGTCTTGCTTGTCTCATTTGACATTTTTCAATGCGTCTGGTAAGATTTAATAGTTTCATGCTTTTGAAGTTTTAGATACTTTGCAATCAAATCTCAACCGGTGGTTGCCTGCTGATTATTTGCGGTTCAACTGGAATAAACAATAACAAACCACCCAGCAACTGTCAGAAAACCGCCGGTTGAGTTTTGAAGCCTCCCCTTTAATGGAATGCAGTGCTGGAACACAGTTACTGATAAGGTTACCCTCTATAAAGATGTCAGTAAATAAACACAAAGTAAGTGAATCGCAAAATTGCTATCATTTAAATAATTACATTCATTCATAAGTGTCCAGCATTTGTGCTGTATAAATTTTTATACGAAAAATATATTAAATGATTTAAGGCTGGGGTAGACCTTCAACTGGCATGAACAGTTTTTGCACTCTTACTCTCAAACTAATAGCATAAACCATATAAAAGTATACATTTTTAGAAGTGGATGTTTACCCTGAACATATTTGTGATATCGGTTTGTGACCAAAAGAGTCGATTTTCGTAAAAAAATGCCAAAAACCGTATTTTTTGACCCAAAATTCTGGAAAGCCTAACTAATTTGCATTCGTGAAATTTTGAACTTTTTTGTTTTTGGCATTTAGAAGCAAATGTCTATAAAGGGTTATGGTCTCAAATTTTTGATTTTCATCTTATTTTTTGAAAAAGTGACAAAAGTAGGCCAAAAATTTTCATTTTGGTGGCAGCGGTTGGATTTTTTAAAACCTTTTTGACCTATTTTGGACATTTAAAAAAAAACTGAGATAAAAATCAAAAATTTGAGAAAACCCTTCCCAGATATTTGTTTCTAGATTCAAAAAAGCAAATAAGTTCGAAATTTCACAAATTTTGCGAATTTTAGTTAAGCTTTCCAGAAATTTTTGGGTAAAAACTGCGGTTTTTTACGGTTTTTTTTTTCCAAAATTGACATTTGTGGTCAAAAACTTATGTCATCATCATGTTCTGGGTAAAACCTAGTCCGATCCTAGGACCTTGATTTTTTCGTGTTATTATCAACAATACAAACCCACTATCTACATAGCCGACTGATCGCATAGCCCAGTGGCCGCCCCTCCCGAGGGAGGGGCGGTTAGTCTGCTATGCGATCAGTCGGCTATGCATAACTCGGGCTTTCTAGTGAGTGATATATTATACAAATATTGACTGCTTTGAGGGGCATGGTTTAAATTATATTCCCGAGGTGATCTCAAAACCATGAATATGCCCGAAGTGAAGCTCAGGGCATATTCATGGTTTTGAGATCACCGAGGGGAAATAATTTTAACCATACCCCGAACAAAAAGCAGTCAATATTTGTTTTATATACCGAATATATAGATTTTTGTCCTCTGGTTGGTTAAAAGAACCATTTTAGCACTCAAACCGCACGATGGTAATTTACGATATTTATTTCTCCTGCAGTGTTGACCGCGTCGTATTGTGCGCACAAGATAGCTATCTCACGCACTGCAGCGCGTGTTTGACCATAAATGCTTAAGGTCGCGCGCGTAAAGCTCGAGTTGCACGACGCAAAATACATTGAGTGGGCATAGTGAATGCTATGCCCCGGGCATAGTAAATTTATAGGGCATAGTTCAATCAAGGCCCTCACTTTTAACCAATTAGAAGACTGGAATCTATATATGAGGTATATAATAAATGATGTGATACTGTAATAGTGAATTAAGAAAAAAGGTCCTAAAAAAAAAAGGAAAAAGGTCCTAGGATCGGACTAGGTAAAAAAATGTATACTTTTATATGATTTATGCAATTAGTTTGAGAGTTAAAGTACAAAAATGGATTACGCCATTTGAAGGTCTACCACAGCCTTAACATGACCCTTTGACGACATGTCGAGGAGATGATACACGGAACTGAAACAAGTAAACTTTATTTTCGAAGTATCTAATGATAAATCACCAAATAAACAAATTTGACGATGTAAAATGCATATCATATAAGCATTAAAAATAAATCGGTATTTTTCCTACTGGATTGAACTTTTGAGAGTTATGATGCTTAGCGTAAAAGGTGTATAAGAAAACTATTGAACGAAATAAACTGCAGCCGATTCAGAAATAGCTTAAATTCATGGATTATTCAAAAAGAAAGTCGAGTAAATATTTGATTGCATGTACTCACCGAAAGTGAAAAGACGTCGCGTGGCAAGTGTTGGATATATTCGTATTAAAGGGAATTAGTCGTCGTTGAAATGATTTTAATGAGATTTTTTTGTGAACTGTTTTTATTTGTTGACGATGAATATTATTGCAGATTGAATATGACCGGAAATGTAAGCATACTAGTTATGCCAATCTAAATAATGGTACATTTGCTCAATTTGTCCGGTGTGTTTGAAGGCTTCTTAAATTAAGGACTCGTTTAGGACTCATTTTGGGATGGCTGAACAATCAGACTGTTTCAGATTTAGATGACTGAACACGGGTAAGTGTAACCGATACAACATACTTTTTAAAGAAGTTTTTTATTCATTTACTTCTTATTTAAGCTATTGAATTTCAAACCATTCATCGACTTGCCATTGCATCTTTGTTAGTATCTTCCTCGTTTAAACAAGCTAATATAATTGCTCACAGTTAAACTAAGTAACGTATTTTCTAATGACGATAAACTTTAAGCAATTTTCTCGCATGAATTGTAGCCAATCACTTGATTCAGATTATTCTTAGCTCATACCTCATTCAACCTGTTTGAGTTTTGAATTTATTTCAAATCTTTATTGCAAAAATTCAGCACTACAGTTCTGATTTCAGTCTTCCAATTTAATATTGATCCATCAATATCAGATTTCCTTTTTTCTAGTGTCCCACAGATGCTGTAAAACTGATGACAGTCAATAATTACTGTATTTACCGCTTACGTTGTCTGACTTTGGCACTGCAATACCGTTATCAGGATGACTGCTTGAAGCAAGTGGAAAACTAGAGTCGCAAGTAATTTCAATGACTGATATGATAGATTGGTGTGATTTAAGAAAAAGATTGAGACTTGTTAGGCGAGTGTGACTTTTGAATAGCCGGAAATCACCACTGAATATTGCATGCGTATGATGTTGTTTCAGTGAAGGTTTTCTGCCTTTGTGCAGTACAGTTGACATGTGAAACACATTCTGTTTTATACACGATACTATCTTTATAGCAAAGAGCAAAAGCAAAAACCGCGTTCTGATTTTTTTTTTATTGTGGCTATGTTTTCCGAAAATGTTGTCAATAATGATATCATTTAAGTTTTTATCATTCCAACTTGCTGCTTATCTCGGGCGAATGTTTGATTAAAAAACCCCAAACGCTCTTATTTGTTCACATTTTCTCACGATACCTACTGATTATAATCTTTTACTTACTTAACGCCTCCTGCAACGTATTTTTCTTTAGCTTTTTCCAAATATTTTCACAAATATTCTGTTCCATTTCTGGGAGTATCAGTAGATCTATGTGATTCGGTTAAAAGCATATTATTTCCTTACACAGATGCTGACATTTCAGTAGTTTAATGCATTTGATGCATCACTACATCAAGGCGTCTAGATTATTGATACCGATTATGAACCGTTTTCTATATCGTATAGATGCATTATGTAACATTTCTAGCTATTGTTTCTAGCAGATTTTACTTAACCTGTGTGTGAAATAAAGGGCGTGTTAACTTGGTTTTATTTATTTTTAATGGATTATTAATGTTGATGGAATACCATAATTACAAACATCTGTTTATTGATATCAGTTTGTTTGCTTTTGGATAATTTGAAGATCCTCGAACGTCATTTACATTTGTTAATAGTCTCTGCTGGGGTAATATTAACGCGAACGAAACGCAATGTTATATTCGCAGTGTGAAACCATTATCATATCTATTTTTTGATCAGATATATCTAAAAAAATAATCACTTATTGCTCAGCAATCAAGTAACGCCATTTATAGTTTCAAAACGACAACCTATTCATCAGGGCCCAAATTCATGAAACCCTGCTAACTCTAGCTGCCTGCTAACTCTTTGTCTACATGTCAAAATTTGACAGGTAGACAAAGAGTTAGCAGCCAACTAGAGTTAGCAGGGTTTCATGAATTTGGGCCCTGATGTTTACTCATTTGTTATGTTGAGTTTGGCAGAATAATATTTTGGGGATCTTTTTCTTGTGTCTTTGAGATAATGAGATGCTTTGAAAATAGAACTAACAAATCAAAAGACATACCAAACCTAAAGCGACTGCAATGGAGTGACTATACATAATTATAATTTTTTGATTTCCAGTAGCAAATGTAACAGGTGCTTTCAATATTAAATTAGTTTGATACAATATTGTTGTCATTTTTTTTATTGTTTTTGCGTTCGTTGGCTTTGATCTTGTTTTATGTCCCCATGTCCATTACTATTAATTTCACATTAGCTTCTCTTGTCCAGAGTCACATGTTTAATAGCATTATTGCCATTTCACGTATTGTTGTTAATATTCCGCTTCAATCAGAATATGCCGAGCGTAATGTCGCTATTATTCTACGATAGCTATTATTAAGTTATCGCTCTAGCAATATAATAATTTATGTTCACGCGGACAGCTGTCGCATTTTATAACATTTTTTACAAATTCAATCAAAATGCTACATGTACTTGAAAAAAGCATCGAATATTATGATGATGAACAATTTCTACCTAATCATGACTGCACAGACACGTTTGTTTATAATCAATGACAATCCTTTTCATCGCTATGTAAATGTTCCCGGCTTCGGGATGTTATGAATAGAGGTACCAGGAAGATGCACACGTGTTCGGAAATTACCTAGGTATAAGGGTAGTGTTCGGAAGTGCTCTCCTTATCATCCAGTGGTTTAGTCACATCGGTCAAATGATGCTCGCGTATAAATCTTTTTCATTTGCTATATATAGTGTGCTCAAAAATTATATGTACATTTTTAAATGTTAATAACTTTAAAACCAACATTTGCATTGCAACTACAGATATATGTTTTCATACAAAAGACTTAATAATTATTTCTGTACCAAACGTGATGCAAGAATTTTTAAAAATCAGTTTTAACGTAAATTGCGTCTTGGCCACATGCTACTCTGACAGTGCCAGTCATACAAAATGAAAACACATTCATTTCCATGTGTCCCGTTATTATTTGCCTTCCATCCTTATTGAAATTTGATCAATTAAAACAAAAACAAAAAATATGTGGATCCTCTTTTATCAAGCTTTTTGTGATTTTTTGTCTGGTAGTAAGAATAAGATATATAAAAGGTGCAAAATTCTTTTAATAGGTAGATTGTTGTTACATTCAAATAAATATATTTATCTTGGTTAAAACCATAGGACATTCACCACACTACTATCATATTTCAACAAGCTCTATTGACTGTTGCTTCACCATTTTTCAATAAGAGTTTACATCTGCAGATCGTAGCTTATTAACTTTATAAGAAACCAAGCTGTTTGTTTACTTCAATTTCTTCTTTATTATCTCTATGTTATTTGTTTAAAGATTTCTTTGATTAGTTAAATGATTTATAATTGTAATTATCTGAGGTAAAAACAACTTGATAGTCTGCATCTACGTCTGCATAGGAATAAAGATTCAATGCAATAAGAAATATCTCTCTCTTTGTGAGGTTAAGATCTAATTCACGTTGGCATCACTCTTGTTATGACAATCACGATACGTTGAGTGCAGGCATGTTCCTCTTATTAAATAGGGAATGGAGAAATTAAATTTTCTCAGGCGTGATCAAATTCAAAAGGCCATATATCTTCACTTCTCTACAGAAGTCCCATCAATGTCACTTAGCAAAATTAAAAATGTTATTGATTGACATCAGCTTTCTCTAATAGGATGATTTCGTTTCCACCATTTGTATTTAAATCTTACGTCATTATTTTTTTGATATGACTTTAAAGTTCTTAAAAGCTACTATTCCAAGTGATTGGCAAAGTCGGCAAAAATACCAATCTACTCCGATCGAATATGGAATAGCTTACTTGACAACAGCTAGTTTGGCACGAAATTAGGAAGTAATATTCTCCAATGCTCTTATTGAATGTCATTTGTACCATTCCCAAGCTCTCAAGAGTTGACAGACTGCGCAGATGCATAATAATAAGTCTTGATTTTACTTTGCTTGCCTGCTGCTATCTAAGACTCGGCATATTCCATCTGTATATCTTTAAACTAGCTGATTTGATTCACAATGCGCTTGGAATCTTAAGAACACAGAAGTCGGACACCGTGGTGATTATTTTTGTTGATATAACTGTTGGTGTGAGTTGACTTTGTTGTATAAAATTGCAAACATCGCAGGTTTTATGTTCAGCCTTGAGATTTATTTTATATGACGTTAATATGAAGGAACAGGTGAAATTTGGAGTTAAGTCTACTAGATATGGGGTAAGTTAACCATTAGATCATGTTCAAAATAATCTTGTTTCTGAGTAAATTTGCTCCCTTGGATAGCTTGCACCTGCAAAACAAGGCAATTCAGCTTGTTTCTTAATGCATTTTTGATTTTATGAGCACTAAGGTATTGATTATTACGTACTAGATAAAATGACAAAGCTACGACGTCTGAAACTTCATATCACGTTCATCACAGTGAAATGACAGGGCGAGAAATTAATTTTCTCGTAAAAAACAAATACAATTTTGATTTTTTTTGTTGTTGTTTTATTCGACAAAACACGTTAAACACAAAGAAATATTAATAGCATGTGAGAGATGGGAACTATTGTGGTTGTAATGCTTCGTCAACTTAAATCGGTTCCAATATCTTACATTTTTATAACATTAATATACGAACTGGTTACTTTCGCGGGGTTTTAAATGTTTCACCAATTATTTGTTAATGTGTGGTCTATATCCGGTCATGATTGGCCGCAATCAAATGTGAACATAATTTCAATTTTGGCCTTGGTTAGTCTCGGTCAGCCAAGCATTGACAACTAGGCTTACATTCACAAAGCACAAAAATACGTAACTCTATTGATAATTTAATGATAATATACCTCAATAATATTGATAATAAGCAGTTAAACACAGATTTTTTTAAAAATTCAGACAAAAATAGTCATATCAATTGGCAAGTCAACAGTGGCTTTTCAAACTTTCAAAGAAAATTGACCTGGTCATGCCACATTCTGGTATACAATTAACCGGTAATTTTAGATAAAAATGTTTTTGTTTCAATGATATTAAATCACAAGACTGTGTAAGTCGTAAACATACATAATTCGCCCCTTACGTCCGGCATTCAACGGAAAAAGCCGCATTTTGATCAACCATATGTTTTATAAGGTGAAATGCAGAACTGGACTGCAGAATGGCTAATGGAAAGTTGTAATGCCAGGCACAAAAAAGAGTTAGAGCACTTGCACAGATAGATTTGTCAAAAAAGATAACAAATGGTTGTAGTTCACGTTTGACCCCAGTTCAAGATGAGTTTTCCCTTATAACTTTAAGATAATTGGTTTCTCAAGCGTATATGATATGAATAAGTAGTATGACAATAGTTTATGTAGCTAATTCGAATTAGATATTCTGTGTAATATACCAAAAGTTGTACGGCACTTTTCAACACTGCAGTCTTGAGTGTCTGAATAATAGTTTGGTTATTTGAGTAATTTAATACGGAAGTCATACCTGACTCTTTTTCTCACGCAGTGAGTCTGTCTTTGATTTGATCAATGGCCTCTTCAACAACAAATCACTTTCTATATGTACACAAGACCCTAGAGATGCATTGGACCTTGAAAGCTGTTAAGAGACTTGTCTTGTGTAAACAAATACCACTAAAAATCATATGGTCATTATGTGTTGTTGACCAAAACACTGGAACTTTGGATTTTTGGAATGACTATTGTGTTACGACCTTGCATATAAACTGTGTATTGATACAGTGACTGTGATTGGCCAAGGCTAAATATCATTCCTCCATGTGAATAGAAAAACAGAAGGTCAAATAACTTCACCAGAACTGTAGTGTGCCTTTTTTTTAATAGATTTGCTTTTAAAATTACTTCCCAGGTAATATCATATTGGGAAATATTAAATGTAAAGCACCACCTCCCAAAGATTTTGAAACTTTTAACACACATTTTTAAGAGCTAGTAGTGAAGTGTAGTGGCAATCTGGGTCCTCCTACTCAAGTTTGAAAGTGGTAACCATGTGAGTTCTTCTTTTTTTTTTCAAAACCAACATTTTCAACATGATTGCTCATTTACTTTACCCCCTTTTTTTGCAAAATCAATGACAAAATTAAGGTAAAAATTAGGCCCCCCATTTATTCAAATTTTTCAGACACCCTTTTCAATGACTCTCATAATTTACTATAAAAGAACAAAACATACAGGTATCAACATTACTTTTCATGTCTGCTGTACTCCCGGGGACCGTTACTCCCAAATGAAAATGCAACAAGGCATTGTGTACAATTTTCGTTGCTAATATGGTCCTTGAAAAAGAGAACTTTACTTCCTTTGGGTTTCCTTAGTATGCTATTGGGATGTACCTCATTAATCAATGCCTCTTTTTATGTCTTTCCAAGATTTCCTTCATACTAAATAAATGATGTAACAGGCAGAGACCAATCGCGAAAACTCTGTGAAATACTACTTTTTAAAATTTTGTGGAGACGGGTGCTCATAATACCCCCTTTTGTGATTTCCCGTTCCTTGATTTCAGTGAATAGTAATATACCGCCTTTCCTTGAAATTTAGAATTCTCATGGTTTCCATCTTTTACGCGTAGGTTGAGTTGAAGGCCGGAGGGATGTCATCATTCTTCTCACACAGTGAATGTGACCCTATTTAACGAAATAAAAAAACCTTGCATCACACATACGTCTGCCTGTTTGTAGTGCTCCTCTCACTTGTATCTCTTCTTCCTCATTCAATAAACCAAAGTTTACTCTTCTTGACTAGTATAGCAAAAACTCCCCAATTCCAATTTCTCAGTGCAATCTTGACCTTGACTCAGGGGTAACGTGAGTTTGTCCTTTTTAAGGACTATTCTTGTGTGTACTCTTAACAATTGTTAATTATAGCCCTCGACGTAGGATTAAAAAGTGCTCAATTACTGAATCTAACGCATCGGTTTCGTGTTTTTGATATAATATTTCATGATAATAGTCATTACATGGTAACCATAGAAGTTGTTTTAACAAGTGGTTTATAGGCTATTCAAAGTTTGGTCATGAAAATGTAACGAACTTTAATACCAGTGATTTTATGTTAAAGACTTGTAAGAATACTTTAAAAACTTTGATGGCTTAAAAAGTTAACTTGTACGAGCTCTCAATGAGTATGATTTTGTCTTGTCTTGTCATTGACCTTAATGATATCATCTTTATGTATCATTTGTTTCAGGTGGCAATTACTTCTTGCTTTGGGTCTTGTTATATACACGTTTTTAATTTTATAGCAAACAGCGTGTAATTATGTAACATGACCATATTGATATCATTTACGTGACAAGCTTACGAAATTATTTAATTCTTTGAAAATACTCAAGTTGAGTGATATATAGCATCAATAAATACGTTTAGAGAATCATACCCAAGATCAACACACAGAATAAAATTCATTTTTTTACGTTGGTAAGACAAGGGTTAATTTTCAGGCTGATATAGTTCTAGAATGCTATAGACAATGTAGACCCCCGAAGACTAAAAACACAATGCGATTGCTCCAAAAGAAAAAGATGTAAATAGAAAAGTTAACAATTCCTTTGTTTAAAATCATGCTATTTCAGTTCCGCGCGTATTACAGGTTTTCTCTCACATGCAACAGAATGAACGAAATATAGATATAACACGTTGTCTAACATGTTCACTCTATAGCCCAACTATAAAGAAGCAAATTTGCTTGAGGTTTTTCACATTATTTTCTTGACTAGAAGTTAATCCAGGTGTGCCTCGTAAGTGATCCAATTGATGCACAAGGTGATGGCAATACAATATGTGAGAGATAAATGAATTATGTATTATTCGGGGGCATAGCATTTCATCATCATAGATTTTACTTTCTGTTTATTCCGATTTGGGCTAATGTATGTTGACGACTTGAATAGATTAGATTACAAAATGCGAATTTTAAATTCAATTTACCTCTCATTACTGAACGTTGTATTTTAATATCCTTACCTATACCCTCTTTTTTTCACTTCCGTTTTTTTCGTGCAGTGATTTTCATGATTTACAAACAGCACTACGATATAAACATGACTAAAATAAAACATCCGATTTATTTGTTGTGCAATTTATCAACTACTTTGTACGCGTTTAAGATATTTCATTTTCCAAAATAAGATTTATTTGTGAAGGTATTAAGAACATTGGGTAGATTGCATGTGAAATATATTGCAATCAGCAATGATAATGAAAGTATTAAAAGACAGAAAATAGTGTTATTAAGAGCACTGTATTATTACTTAATAGAAACGCAACAGATTGCTGTTTAGGCTTGAAAGACAAGAAAATCCACAAACAAAACTAAAAATTACATATCCTGCTCAGAAACGCACAAATGAAACTGTTAGGTAATGATTTGATTTACTGGTAAGGGTTTGAAGTCGTCTGTAGAAGATAACAGCTTTTTAAAAATTCTCATATGCCATGTAAAGGAACTAAACATTGTTTTTCTTGATTGCTGATAAACAGGAAATACTTTTTTTTTTTTATAGTATATCAGATCAAAACAGATAGCGTGCTGCAGGTAAGACTGCGAATATGGCATGGTGTTTCCTTCACGTATATATCAACACAGCACAGCCTATTAACAAAAGTTAATAAAGTCTATCTTATAAATAAGCTCCCTGAAAATCGCGTCCAGAATATTCAAACAATTGTGCTTTTACGCAGTCCGTGCGTACGCGTAATTCACAATTTAAATCAGCTGACACAGCTTACGCATAACGATCGTTTTGACTGGTCAATTTTCCCAAGTGACAAGAACTTGGCGTGGCGATCGCGGGAACAACCTATCACATGCAACTGCGTAAATTGCAATGTCTCGCGTACCGCGCAGAGTACTACTTGACAACACGCGTTAATGAGTAAAAATCCCGCGAAACGGGGAGCTTAATTCGAAGATTGACTATAGTGGCATTCCTGCACATTTCCGTTCATCCAAAAAGCAAAGGTGTCCAATGAAAACATTTTGGTGAGAAACTACTTATTATTGCTAAAACAAAATTAAAGTAGTATAAAAAATGCTTATGTCCGTGGCTTCGGTAAGCATTTCAAATACATCTAACGAATACACATCTAGTTGAATCTAGACCTTGGTATTATCTCAAACAGGTTTAGTAAAAGCTGCTAGAAATAATACCTAGAAAGGTCACATGATGCGATCTGTAGGAGGTAGAAAACGCGATCAAGAATCCGTATCAATACTTTCGACGCCTTTATGTCGTGGTGCTATGTACACATCAAGCTTGTGAAATGTTAGTATCTATATAAACAAAATAAAATGCTTTTAACCGAATCGCGCAGATCAACTCGACTTTCAGAAAAGACTATTTCTTTAAAATTTGCAAAAAACGAGATGAGATTCTTTCAAAGGAAATTCTATCAAATAGATTAGGCCTATAGTAGTTGAGATACGGTGTTGATAAGTAGGTGAAAATATTTTGTGAAAAACGATAAAGTTAAACAACTTCTACAAGAGTTTAACGTCAAATATTTGTCAAGTAGACATAGTGTTAACCTCAAAGATATCATTACTGCCTCTAAAGAACACAACCAAAGTAAAGCATCCTTTTTCCCTTCAGCCATGGTTTATTTCCAAACAAAGTTTTAGTAGTCTGCATGGTTAATGAGCATTTACAAAATACCACCATCAAAAGATATTAGAATTTGTACTCGGTTGCCTTTGTAAGACCCGCTCTAACAAAGAAGTGGCGAGTCACTAAATTACATTTTACAATTCTTAATATTCTTAGCTTTGAAATGCTATGTACATGTATTGCTCAATTATAGTCCAATTGGTATTATAAACTTAGATATAAGAATACCACGCTTTGCGGAAAAAACAGTTTCAACAACAAGCAGACATTAATAACAGTTGCAGGATTATAATAAATAACTTTGCATACCTAAAGGGTATAAATATGAGCATATCTACTAGTACACGGTTGCTCATATAGTTGGAATAAAAATATTGTTACCACTTTTTACGTAAAGGTAAATTTATGATGGAAATCTTGTTGAATGTGAAATGTAACTCCAAATGTGATCAATTTTCTCATGTACTGGTAAGGGGGCAACAACAAAAATTGGTCAAAAACGTGATTTTTAGGTCCAATTTGATTTGAACCCGCCTTGTTCAAGGTCACTTTTCTGCTAAAGTTGAGTGGTCTTATGGAATGTCTATCTGTAGTAGAGTGATAAACATATGGTTGAATGTCTTTGCCACGCTTGACTGAGCCAAGAGAATGCTTGGAAGCAAAGCACAAAATGATCCTTCAACGCACCACAATTTACAAAAATAGGGTTGTGGTGAACGTGGAATGGTCCCCGGCGTTATGTGTGTCAGAAGCATTAGCTCATGCATTTTTATAACATTTTTTTACTAATATGAATTAAGAGCCACATAACATACAAGAGAAGGTAACATTACAAGTATAACTTTCACAAAAATGATGAAATATTCTCCACTTTATCATGGCCCCCAAAAAACACGTTTGTTTATAATCGATGACAATCCTATTCATCGCTGTGCAAAGGTTCCCGGCTTCGGGATGTTATGGATAGAGGTACCAGGAAGCCACACACGTGTTCGGAAATTACTAGGTATAAATGTAAATGTAAATGTCTTGAAAGTGTTTCCAATTTGATTTTCTACTAAAATATCATTTTGGTATGTCCTTGTCCACATTGATTGTTTATATTATATTCATGTATTCCCTTATATGGCCCTCCATCTTTAAACTCAAAGTTCATTTTGCGTATTGCTTTAGATACATGATATTTATTGAATAAGGTAATGAACTTCTTTATCATAGTTACACTTTTAACTTATATCACCATCCTCCTATTTTTGACAGAATGAATAGCTGAAGATCGTGTGTTCACCAATATAGTCAGAATATAAAATGCTTGTTTATTTAATTTATTGATAATTTTGTATGTTGTTAGTTAACACAATGAACTCTAGTAATAACATGGATAAAACAACGGGGGTTGGTGAAATCCAGGAAATTTTAAGTCGCCATTTTGAAAAATGTATGCATAATATAAGACTAAAACTTGATTAGCAAAAGCAAAAAACCGAACGAAAACCCGTTACTTAGAACTTTTTAAGCAACATTTTGATTTTGGTGGCAATTTTTGCCATAATGCAGTTTTGCCTGATTTTTCAATCCGAAAGTATTTTATGACGTCATAATTACGTAACGCCTTAGCCAAATTTGATGATCTTGGTATCGTTGAACAGGAGAGGATCATACCTAGTATCTTGTAAAGTTAATAGGGGGTTCCGTTCTATAATATTAGGGGGTACAACCCCCCCCCCCTCCTTCGGAGGACGTGTTACAAAAAGTAGCTTAGGAGGATAAGGGTTAATAGTCTATGCTGTGGTAATATTAACGCGAACGAAATGCAATGTGATATTCGCATTGTGAAACCATAATCATATCTATTATTTGATCAGATATATCTAAAAAGATAATTACTTATTGCTCAGCAATCATGTAACGCCATTTTTAGTTTCAAAACGACAACCTATTCATCAGATGTTTGCTTATTTGTTATGTTGAGAGTTTGGCAGAAGAATATTTTGGGTATCTTTTTCATGTGTCTTGACGTAAAACAATACATGCAATGTTGAGATATTGAGATGCTTTGAAAATAGAACTAACAAATCAAAAAAAAGAAGTACCAAACCTAAAGTGACCTTAATGGAGTGACTATACATAATTATAAATTTTGGATTTCCATTAGCAAATGTAACAGGTGCTTTCAATATTAAATTATTCTGATACAATATTGTTATTGTTTACTTTTTTTGATTGTTTCTGCGTTCGTTGGCTTTGAGCCTGTTTTATGTCCCCATTTCCATTACTATTAATTTCATATTTGCTTCTCTTCTCCAAAGTCACATATTAAATATAAATAGCATTATTGAAATTTCACGTATTGTTGTTAATATTCCGCTTCAGTCAGAATATGTCGCGTGTCATGTCGCTATTATTCTATTACGGTAGCTATTATTAAGTTATCGCTCCAGCAATATAATAATTTATGTTCACACGGACAGCTGCCGCATTTTATAACATTTTTTTACAAATTCAATCAAAATGTTACATGTACTTGAAAAATTATTAGAAAAAAGCATCGACTATTATGATGATGAATAATTTTGACCTTATCATAACTGCACAGACACGTTTGTTTATAATCAATGACAATCCTTTTCATCGCTTTGTAAAGGTTCCCGGCTTCGGGATGTTATGAATAGAGGTACCAGGAAGCCACACACGTGTTCGGAAATTACCTAGGTATAAGGGTAGTCTTCGGAAGTGCTCTCATTATCATCCGGTGGTTTAGTCACATCGGTCAAATGGTGCTCGCGTATTAATCTTTTTCATTTCCTATATATAGGGTGCTCAAAAATTAAATGCACATTTTTAAATGTTAATAACTTTAAAACCAACATATGCATTGCAACTACATATATATGTTTTGATACAAAAGGCTTAAGAATGATTTTTGCACCAAACGTGATGCAATTTTTTTTTTAAATCAGTTTTAACGTAAATTGCGTCATTTTATTTATGTAAGTTCTTGGCCACATGCTACTCTGCATCTGATAGTGCCAGTCATACAAAATGATAAAACATATTCATTTCCATGTGTCCCGTTATTATTTGCCTTCCATCCTTATTGAAATTTGATCAATTAAAACAAAAAAAAAAAATGTGGGTACTCTTTAATGAAGCTTCTTGTGATTTTTTGTCTGGTAGTAAGAATCTTTTAAATGCTTATATAATAATAAAAGGTAAATTAAGATTGCTGTTATATTAAAATAAACAAGTATATTTATCTGGGTTAAAACAATAGGAAATTCACCACACTTCTATTTTCAAAACGAGTATTATATTAAGGATCATCAATTATCACATTTTAACAAGCTCTATTGACCGTTGCTTCACCATTTTTCGATAAGAGTTTACATCTGCAGATCGTAGCTAATTAATTCTATTAGAAACCAAGCTCTTTGTTTACTTAATTTTCTTCTATTTGTTTAAAGATTTCTTGATTAGTCAAAATGATTTATACTTGTAATTAACTGAGGTTAAACTAACTTGATAGTCTGCATCTACGTCTGCATAGGAATAAAGATTCAATGCAATAACAAATATCTCTCTCTTTGTGAGGTTAAG
>JXSR01S006681.1:67465-78929 GCA_000969725.1 Ophiothrix spiculata
CGTTAAACACGAAGAAATATTAATAGCATGTGAGAGATGGGAACTATTGTGGTTTTAATGCTTCGTCAACTTAAATCGGTTCCAATAATTTACATTTTTATAACATTAATATACGAACTGGTTACTTTCGCGGGGTTATAAATGTTGCACCAATTATTTGTTTATGTGTGGTCTATATCCGGTCATGATTGGCCGCAATCGAATGTGAACATAATTTTAATTTTGACCTTGGTTAGTCTCGGTCAGCCAATCATTGACAACTAGGATTATATTCACAAAGAAAAAACATCATAACAAAGAAAGAGTCGCATAAAAGATATTTTCAAAGTACAAAAACTGCTTCCTTAGGCCCTGTATCCATTGGCTGTATCCATATTCCGGGTGCACTTGTCTCGTTTACTATTGTTTAAAATTGTGTGGCGCAACACAGACAATAAACTTCGTTCTGCTTAGTGGTAATATCAGTGGCCTATGTACGACAGATGATTCCTATGACCTGGCAGCACCAACAATCAACATGTTCATACTTGGTGAGCACCAGGTAATAGGAATATCTGCCGTACACAGGCCACTGGTATGATTACCAAGCAGAACGAAGTTTATTGTCTGTGTTGCGCCGCACAATTTTAAACAATAGTAAACGAGACAAGTGCACACGGAATATGGGTACAGCCAATGGATACAGGGCCTAAGGAAGCAGTTTTTGTACTTTGAAAATATCTTTTATGCGACTCTTTCTTTGTTATATTGTTTTTTCTTTATGTGTACCAGTTTACCTCTAAGGGGCGCACCATCCTTCTCATTGTTTTGCCACGATGAAGTATTTTTTTCTAAAATGTTCCATGCCCGCCCCCTTGAGAATCAAATGGTTCGCCCCTTACGTCTGGCATTCAACGGAAAAAGCCGCATTTTGATCAACCATATGTTTTATAAGGTGAAATGCAGAACTGGACTGCAGAATGGCTAATGGAAAGTTGTAATGCCAGGCACAAAAAAGAGTTAGAGCACTTGCACAGATAGATTTGTCAAAAAAGATAACAAGTGGTTGTAGTTCACGTTTGACCCCAGTTCAAGATGAGTTTTCCCTTATAACTTTAAGATAATTGGTTTCTCAAGCGTATATGTATAAGTAGTATGACAATAGTTTATGTAGCTAATTCGAATTAGATATTCTGTGTAATATACCAAAGGTTGTACGGTACTTTTCAACACTGCAGTCTTGAGTGTCTGAATAATAATGTGGTTATTTGCGTAATTTAATACGGAAGTCATACCTGACTCTTTTTCTCACGCAGTGAGTCTATCTTTGATTTGACCAATGGCCTCTTCAACAACAAATCTCTTTCTATATGTACACAAGACCTTAGAGATGCATTGAACCTTGAAATCTGTTAAGAAACTGTCTTGTGTAAACAAATACCACTAAAAATCATATGGTTATTATGCGTTGTTGATCAAAACACTGGTACTTTCGATTTTTGGAATGACTATTGTGTTATGACCTTGCATATAAACTGTGTATTGATACAGTGACTGTGATTGGTCAAGGCTAAATATCATTCCTACACGTGAATATAAAAACAGAAGGTCAAATAACTTCACCAGAACTGAAGTGTGTCAAATCTTTTTTTTTTTAAAGAAATAGATCTGCTTTTAAAATTACTTTTGATTTATTAGATAAACATTCCCAGGTAATATCATATTAGGAAATATTAAATGTAAAACACCACCTCCAAAAGCATAGATTTTGAAACTTTTAACACACATTTTTAAGAGCTAGTAGGGAAGTGTGGGCAATCTGGGTCCTCCAACTCAAGTTAGAAAGTGGTAACCATGTGAGTTCTTCTTTTTTTTTTCAAAACCCACCTTTTCAACATGATTGTTCATTAACTTTACCCCCTTTTTGCAAAATCAATGACAAAATTAAGGTAAAACATAGGCCCCCCATTTCTTCAAGATTTTCAGACACCCTTTTCAATGACTCTTATAAAAGAACAAAACATACAAGTATCAACATTACTTTTCATGTCTGCTGTACTCCCGGGGACTGTTACTCCAAAATGAAAATGCAACAAGGCATTGTGTATAATTTTCGTTGCTAATATGGTCCTTGAAAAGGAGAACTTTACTTCCTTTGGGTTTCTTAGTATACTATTGGGATGTGCCTCATTAATCAATGCCTCTTTTTAAATCTTTCCAAGATTTTCTTCATACTAAATAAATGATGTAACAGGCAGAGACCAATCGCGAAACTCTGTGAAATACTCTTAAAAATTTTGTGGAGATGAATGCTCATAATACCCCTTTTGTGATTTCGCGATCCTTGATTTCAGTGAATAGTAATATCAGTTCGGCGGAACTCACAATTCGGATACGTATCCGAATTCGGATACTCCGTATCACAATTCTGATACCCGTATCCGAATTTGGATTAAAAACAGCTGAAACGGGATATCAGCTGAAATGAATATTCAGCTTCGGTAGGTATAAAAGTCAATAACATTATCATAATTTGTCATCTAAATTCGATCAAAGTATTGGCCAAATTATTTTGCCTTCTGTGATAAGAAGCTATCAGGACATGTTTCGAAGCTGTTCCGCTGGAATTGCACAGATGAAAATGACATTTCCACAGATACATTTATCATAAATGAAAGAAAGATGTTGTACTTGTACCTGCCAGCTTGCGCTATCGATTTGTTTCCTGCGCCATGACAGGAGTATCAGAATTCAGATACCCCTCCATATCCTTATTCGGAATCGGGTATCACAATTTGGATACGAAATGTGCGTGGGTATCCGTATTTGGATACGTATCCGAATTGTGAGTTCCGCCGAACTGATATACCGCCTTTCCTTGAAATTTAGAATTCTCATGGTTTCCACCTTTTAGGTTGAGTTGAAGGCCGGGGGGATGTCATCATTCTTCTCACACATTGAGTGTGCCCCTATTTTAACGAAATAAAAAAAAAACTTGCATCACACACACGTCTGCCCGTTTGTAGTGCTCCTCTCACTTGTATTTCTTCTTTCTTATTCAATAAACCAAAGTTTACTCTTCTTGACTAGTATAGCAAAGACTCCCCAATTCCAATTTCTCGGTGCAATCTTGACCTTGACTCAGGGGTAACGCGAGTTTGTCCTTTTTAAAGACTATTCTTGTTTGTATGATACTCTTAACAATTGTCAATTATATCCCTCGACGTAGGATTAAAAAGTGCTCAATTACTGAATGTAAGGCCTGGTTTTCCTGTTTTTGACATAATATTTCATGATTATATACATTATGGTAACCATAGTAATTGTTTTCAACAAGTGGTTGATAGGCTATTCAACGTTTGGTCATGAAGGTATAACGAACTTTAATACCAGTAATTTTATGGTCAAGACTTGTAAGAATACTTCAAAACGTTGAATGCTTAAAAAGTTAACTTGTACGGTCTCTCAATGAGCATGATATGTGTCATTGACCTTAATGATATCATCGTTATGTATCATTTGTTTCAGGTGGCAATTACTTCTTGCTTTGGGTCTTGTTATATACACGTTTTTAATTTAATAGCAAACAGCGTGTAATTCTGTAACATGACCATATTGATACAGCCTTCATTTACGTGACAAGTTTACGAAATCATTTAATTCTTTGAAAATACTCAAATTGAGTGATATATAGCATCAATAAATACGTTTAGAGAATCATACCCAAAACAGAATAAAATTCAATTTTTTTACGTTGGTAAGACGAGTGTTAATTTTCAGGCTGATATAGTTGTAAAATGCTAGAGAGAATGTAGACCCCCGAAGGTTAAAAACACAATGCGATTGCTCCAAAAGAAAAATATGTAAATAGAAAAGTTAACGATTCCTTTGTTTTAAATCATGCTATTTTAGTTCCGCACGTATTACAGGTTTTCTCTCACATGCTACAGAATGAACGAAATATAGATATAACACGTTGTCTAACATGTTCACTCTATAGCCCAACTATAAAGAAGCAAATTTGCTTGAGGTTTTTCACATTATTTTGTTGACTAGAAGTTAATCCAGGTGTGCCTCGTAAGTGATCCAATTGATGCACAAGGTGATGGCAATACAATATGTGAGAGATAAATGAATTATGTATTATTCGGAGGCATAGCATTTCATCATCATAGATTTTACTTTCTGTTTATTCCGATTCGGGCTAATGTATGTTGACGACTTGAATAGATTAGATTACACAATGCGAATTTTAAATTCAATTTAACTCTCATTACTGAAATTTGTATTTCAACATCCTTACCCTCTTTTCTTTCACTTTTGTTTTTTCGTGCAGTGTTTTTCGTGACTAAAGTAAAACATCCGATTAATTTGTTGCGCAATTTATTAACTACTTTGTACGCGTTAAAGATATTTTATTTTCAAAAAAAAAAGAAGTTTCATTTGTGAAGGTATAAAGAACGTTGTGTAAATTGCATGTGGAAAATATTGCAATTAGGAATGATAGCGAGGCACGTATTAAAAAACAGAAAATAATATTATCTAATGCACTGTAGTATTACTTAACAGAAACGCAGCAGATTGCTGTTTAGGCCTGAAAGACAAGAAAATCCATAAACAAAACTCGAAATTACAGATCCTGCTCAGAAACGCACAAATGAAAATGTTAGGTAATGATTTGATTTACTGGTAAGGGTTTGAAGTCGTCTGTAGAAGATAATAGCTTTTTAAAAATTCTCATATGCCATGTAATGGTATACAAATATTAACTGCTAATGAGTGTGATGGTAAAAATATACCATCCCGAATTGAAAGATTGATTGTTCCATTTCACGAGCCGATAATATTTGTTTTATATAACTTCTCTATAGATTCTAGTCATTTGATAACACATAAACTATTGTTTTATATACCTCATGCATAGATTCGTTGTTCATCGTTTAGTTAAAACTACATTACGTGGCACACACATTCCAGAACTGTATGTTTTGGCTTGGATTTCATTGATATTTCCCAACGTTTTTAAAACATTCTAACTCAAAAAATATTTAACCGATTTCAAATCTGTAAACTTCAGAATAAACTTTATCACTGTCTTCATCTTTCCACCGAATGTCAACTCGATCGAATTTAAAATAAAATTTTTCTTCACTGACTACTTTTTTTGTATGTAAAATCCCTATACATGAGCAAAAACAAAATGGCGGATTTTCAACTTTATCACCGGTCATATCAATACTATCAAACGGATGACAGTGATAGTAAAGACTATCAAATGGATGACAGTGATAGTAAAACTGACAAATGGTCACGTGTTACAATCTTACCAATCAAATGACTAGAATCTATGGATGAGTTATATAAAACTAAATATTGGTTTTCTTGATTGCTTATAAACAGGAAATACTTTTTTTATAGTATATCAGATTAAATAAAGATAGCGTGCTGCAGGTAAGACTGCGAATATGGCACGGTGTTTCCTTCACGTAAATATCAATACAACACAGCCTATTAACAAAAGTTAATAGTGGCATTCCTGCACATTTTCGTTCATCCAAAAAGCAAGGGTGTCCAATGAAAACATTTTGGAAAGATACTAATATTACTTTAAAATAAAATCAAAACAATGAAATAATACCTAGAAAGGTCACATGATGCGATCCGTGGGCTTCAGTTAGCATTTCAAATACATCCAACGAATACACATCTAGTTGAATTTAGACCTTGGTATTAACTCAAACAGGTTTAGTAAAAGCTGCTAGAAATAATACCTAGAAAGGTCACATGATGCGATCTGTAGGAGGTAGAAAACGCGATCAGAATCCGTATCAATACTTTTGGACGCCTTTATGTCGTGGTGCTATGAACACATCAAACTTGTGAAATGTTAGTGTCTATGTAAACAAGTAAAATGCTTTTAACCGAATCGCACGGATCAACTCGACTTTCAGAACACTATTTCTTTAACATTTGCAAAAAAGGAGATGAGATTCTTTCAAAGGAGATTCTTTCAAACGGATTATAGTAGTTTAGATACGGTGTTGATAAGAAGGTGCAACTAAATTTATTATGTGAAAAACTGTAAAGTTAAACAAGTCGTAAAAGAGTTTTACGTCAAATATTTGTTCAGTAGACATAATATTAACCTCAAAGACATCATTACTGCCTTTAAAGAACAAAACCAAAGTAAAGCATCTTTTTTTTCCTTTAGCCATGGGTATTAGTTGACTGCGTGGTTAATGAGCATTTAAAAAAATACCACCATCAAAAGACATAAATATGTGCATATGCGCATTTTACACAAAAAATATTTCATTCTTGTGTAAAAAAATTATGTCATTTAAGATTTCTTGTCGGAGAGTTTACATGGTATAAGTCAGAAATATGACAAGGCAAAGCACCACTTGCTTCTTGTCTTTTTCCTCTAATTCAAATACTTAAGATAATTGTCTGCTATCGTATTCGTACTGAATTGAAATGTGCTCTTGTTTAGCATTGAAATGTGCTCTTTTTTAGCATAAGATAGATAGATAGATACATAGATGGGTAGATACATATGAAAAGTTTAATTCCATTAATTCCGACCCATTAAATTTACATTTTCCTGCCTTGTTAAAAGGTCACGTGATAAATAGCATTGCTGATATTTCACTTATTGTCAGTATTCCATTATTAGGATATAACACTGTTATTGTTTAATCAGCTATTACTAAGTTAACGCCCCAACAATTATATGTTCCATTCACGCGGACAGCTCACGCATGTTTATAACATTTGTTACTAATATGAATTAAGAGCCACATAACATACACAAGAAGGTATCATTAAAAATATAACTTTCACAATAATGATGAAGTATTCTCCACTTTATCATGGCCGTAAATACACGTTTGTTTATAATCGATTACAATCCTATTCATCGCTATGTAAAGGTTCCCGGCTTTGAGATGTTATGAATAGAGGTACCAGAAAGATGCACACGTGTTCGAAAATTACTAGGTATATATAATGTAAATGTTAATGTCTTGTAAATGTCTTCAAAGTGTTTCCAATTTGATTGTCTACTAAAATATAATTTTGGTATGTCCTTGGCGACACTGATTGTTTATATTATTTTCATGTAATCCCTTATATGGCCCTCCATCATTTTGCGTATTGCTTTAGATACATGATATTTATTCAATAAGGTAATGAACTTCTTTATCAAAGGTTTTATCACTCTTAACTTCAGTATCACCACCCTCATATTTTTGACAGAATGAATAGTTAAAGATCGTTTTTGCACCAAAATAGTCACTATCAGTGAGCTGCGCTATGCGATAAAACTATTGTAGGTTGACCCAGGATCATAGAATCATGCTGATTAAAAGTGGGTGTCATTATTATGTAATCCTATTGGGTCACTTTCAAACCCCCATCAATGTAATGTTGAGTTGACCAAGGACCATGGTGACCACGCTAGGTAATCCTTGGTCTTTCTTAAAGAAATAATTGGCCTCTAGATGACCTGTTTCAGTCGGGTCACTTTGAAACTAAAAGCATGTTAATGTGGCTTGGCCAATGCTCATGCTGACAAACTTGGTAGCAATAGGTCATTCCTAGACAAACTGACCTCTAGCTCTTTTACCTGCCGGGTGACTTTAAATCCCCCACTAATGTAATGTGGGTTGGCCAAGGATTATGCTTATCAAATGTAGTTGCCATAGGTCGTTCCTAAACAATTTAACCTGTAGATGACCTTCGACTTGTGGGGTCACTTTTAAACCACCATCAATGTAATGTTGAGTTGGCCAAGGAATAGCCTCTTGATGACCTCTACACCATTAAATACCAACATGAAAAATAATGTAACAGTGGTTTAGTCTTTTTTTTTTTCCTTTCGTAATCATGGTAAAGTACATCATAACTCTCCAAAATCATGAGACTTATTTTTAAGACTAAGAGACTTGTTAAAATGACAAAACAAACTTTTTTGAGATTTGAAATAATACGTCCGTCAAAAAGCCTTATTTTTCTCAAAAAATCATGGAGATTATAAAACAAATCAACAAAAGACTAAAGCAGTTAATAAGCACACAATAAATTTGGATCTAAAAACAAAAAAGTTTTGTCATTTTCACAAGTCTCCTTAGATTTTTAAAATAAGTCTCTTGAATTTAAAGTATTTACAGACCATCTGATTGATGCTCATAAATCGGTATTAAAATTTGAATCATGGGACAAGCCTTGGAAATGACCACTTTAGGCATGCATGCAAATACGCATGTTTAAAATCTTCATTTCGATGTCCCCATGAGGTATATATCCAATCTTGACTTTCAAGGCCCTTAAAGCTACTATTCCAAGTGATTGGCAAAGTCGGCAAAAATACCAATCTACTCCGATTGAATATGGAATATCTTAGTTGACAACAGCTAGTTTGGCACGAAATTAGGAAGTAATATTCTCCAATGCTCTTATTGAATGTCATTTGTACCATTCCCAAGCTCTCAAGAGTTGACAGACTGCGCAGATGCATAATAATAAGTCTTGATTTTACTCTGCTTGCCTGCTGCTATCTACGACTCTATATATTCCATCTGTATATCTTTAAACTAGCTGATTTGATTCACAATGCGCTTGGAAACTTATACAGTAGTCGGACACCTTAGTGATTATTGCTGTTGATATAACTGTTGGTGTGGTTTGACTTTTTTGTATAAAATTGCAAACATCGAAGGTTTTATGTTCATCCTTGAGATTTTTTATATGACGTTAATATGAAGGAACAGGTGAAATTTGGAGTTAAGTCTACTAGATATGGGGTAAGTTAACCATTAGATCATGTTCAAAATAATCTTGTTTCTGAGTAAATTTGCTCCCTTGGATAGCTTCCACCTGCAAAACAAGCCAGTTCAGCTTGTTTCTTATTGCATTTTTTGATTTTATGAGCACTACAGTATTGATTATCATGTACTTGATAAAATGATAAAGTTACGACGTCTGAAACTCCATATCACGTTCATCACAGTGAAATGACAGAGCGATAAAATTAATTTTCTCGTAAAAAACAATACAATTTTGTAAAATTGTTGTTGTTTTATTCGACAAAACACGTTAAACACGAAGATCTTTTGGATCTATTGTGGTTTTCATGCTTCGTCAACTTAAATCGGTTCCAATAGTTTACATCTTTACAACATAAATACGAACTGGTTAGTTTCGCGGGGTTATAAATGTTGCACCAATTATGTGTTTATGTGTGGTATACATCCGGTCGCAATCAAATGTGAACAAAATCACCATTTTTGCCTGGGGCAACTCGATCATTCATTCATTCATTCATTCAGACAGTTTTATTTTCCATATCAATATTTACAAACATATTAAAAAATGTACATAAAAACCAAACAAATCAATATGGGGGATGTGATTGAAAGGCCAGGAAGGCCTGATGTAATCACAACCCTGAGAAAAAATAATACAAAACAAATACAAAAACAAAGAAACTACAAAAGCCACTTATGCTCCAAACAAGGATTTGCTAATGATAATTTGATATGAGGTGACACTTCAGTTGTTTACGAAAGTGTTTTATTGACTTTGATTTTTTTATTTTGTGATCAATTGCATTCCAAAGAATAGGTCCAGACGTTTTTATTGATTGATCTGAGAAAACTTTTTTATTTCTCGTTGGAATAAAATCATTACAGTGTCTAGTTTGATATTCATGTAAATCTCTATGTTTTGAAGCTATCAAAGCTCTCTGGCAAGCGATTTGAAGAAAACTTATACATAAAAATACCAACTTCAAGTTTAAAAGTATCATAAACAGTTAAGATATTACATTCTTTGAATAAAGGAGCAGAATGGCTTCTATAGTGACTATTTGTGATCGATCTTACAGCCCATTTTTGAAGTTTATCCAAGTAACTTTTGCAAGTATTTCCCCAAATTAAGACATTGTAATTAACATAGGGTAAAACTAAAGTGCAATACAATGTATACAAGACTTCTTTAGGTAGAGAATACTTCAGTTTATTGATGACACCAATATTCCGAGATATTGTTTTAGTAACACCATCAATGTGGTTTTTCCATGTCAGATTTTCATCTACAATGACTCCAAGAAATTTAGTTGTAGTTACTCTCTGTAGTTTTGTTTTATTAAGCTCAACAAAGATATTTGCACCGTCTTTTGTATTTCTATGGTGAGTTCCTAAAAGCATATAATTAGTCTTTATTGCGTTTACTGAAAGTTTGTTTGCATTAAACCAATTGGTTACTTCTTTTAATTCATTATTCAAAACATTAATATTACTTGCAAGATTTTTATTAGAGTACAAAATAGTGGTATTATCAGCAAACAAAACGAATTTAAGAATTGATGAAGTATTAACAATATCATTTACATACAAGATTAACAAAAGGGGGCCTAGTATAGAACCCTGTGGTACACCGCAAATTAACTTTTCGAGATTAGATTTCTTGTTATTATACATTACATATTGTTTCCCATCACTTAGATAACTCTTAAACCAGTCTAGAACTTTGCCGCGGAACCCATAATATGTGACCTTATGAAGTAAAATGTTATGGTCAATAGTATCGAAGGCCTTCGACAGATCCAAGAATATACCAAGTGATCAGCCAAACTTAGATGAAGCTTAATGGACATTGACAACTAGGATTATATTAACAAAGCTCCAAACTACGTAGATCTATTGATAATTGAGTACCCTAGAACTAAAAGGGGGTTAAGTCACAAAATCTTGAAAACTGAGTTGTGTCAATTTTCTGCTACAGAATTCTCATTTCTACATTTTGTATGTTTTGTAGTAATCGGATGATCATAGCATGTGTAAGAGTCACTGCGAGATACAGCAATACCATTCAAGACAACACAAATGATATAATGTTGGTGTCATTTTCTCAGTTTGTAACTTAACCCCCTTCTGGTTCTAGGGTCCTCAATTTAATGATAAGGCATGGTTCCCAATTCATGACGAAAGCTTTTGCGTCATACGAAAGGGCTTGACGCAATTGTCTTGCATCATGATGCAGAAAAATATTGAGTAATAATTCAAAGATAAATGTATTACAGTGTATTGAATGATGCAGAAGAATTGCGCCAGGGCCTCTATTATTATAAAGATCACTTCAAAGAAGATTTTAATGCGTTTTTCCTAATATTTTTGCGTCATGCCTCAAAATACATTTCGTCATGGCTCTTGCGTCAAGCCCTTTCGTATGTCGGAAGACATTCCGTCATGAATTGGGAACCGTGCCTAATATACCTCCATAATATTGATAGAAATGCAAAAAAATTCACACGGCTGCCACCAAAATGGCAAATTTTGGCCTATTGATAGCAAAACCTAGTGATAGGTGGTTCCGTTACAAAAATTTAGCCCCCTCCCCTTGGTTAGACGTGTTACAAAAAAGTCTTGGTAAGACGAGGGAATAAGGGTTCTAGAAATAGAATAACAATAAATGTTTTCATATG
>JXSR01S006681.1:90300-119966 GCA_000969725.1 Ophiothrix spiculata
ATACGTATCCGAATTGTGAGTTCCGCCGAACTGATATACCGCCTTTCCTTGAAATTTAGAATTCTCATGGTTTCCACCTTTTAGGTTGAGTTGAACGCCGGGGGGGATGTCATCATTCTTCTCACACAGTGAGTGTGCCCCTATTTAACGAAATTAAAAAAAAAAACTTGCATCACACACACGTCTTCCTGTTTGTAGTGCTCCTCTCACTTGTATCTCTTCTTTCTTATTCAATGAACCAAAGTTTACTCTTCTTGACTAGTATAGCAAAAACTCCCAAATTCCAATTTCTCAGTGCAATCTTGACCTTGACTCAGGGGTAACGCGAGTTTGTCCTTTTTAAAGACTATTCTTGTTTGTAAGATACTCTGAACAATTGCCAATTATATCCCTCGACGTAGGATTAAAAAGTGCTCAATTACTGAATGTAAGGCCTGGTTTTCCTGTTTTTGACATAATATTTCATGATTTTATACATTATGGTAACCATAGTAATTGTTTTCAACAAGTGGTTGATTTAGGTATTCAAACACGCCACAGAGTTGTTCATCGCGAATCAACAACGATGCATCCATGCGTCTGCGTATTTTTATCGTGCGAGGGTGGCTTTAGCCACCCGAGTGTGATAAAATACGCAGACGCATCGGATGCAGAGTTGTTGATTCGCAATGAACAACTCTGTGGCGTGTTTGAATGCCTTTCAACAACGCAAATCTTCCTGGAAACGTATGAATTAAATTCCAAATATTATACTTATCTCAAATTGTGAATGTTTGCCGCTTTGACGTTATCTGTTTTTCCCAAGCACCGGCGCGCGGCGGCTTTTGCACTGCACGTACTATAAGAGCCCGACGCGTAATGATCAGTGCGCCGACTTTTGTGTACTGCGTAAACGCACTTCCGTAAACGCCGTGCCGTGCGTGACGCGCTAATTTGAATATCAACTGTGGATTCATCACGAATCAACAACGGTACGCTCCTGTATAAAGAGATACAATGAGTTGTTGAAAGGCTATTCAACGTTTGGTCATGAAGGTATAACGAACTTTAATACCAGTAATTTTATGGTCAAGACTTGTAAGAATACTTCAAAACGTTGAATGCTTAAAAAGTTAACTTGTACGGTCTCTCAATGAGCATGATATGTGTCATTGACCTTAATGATATCATCGTTATGTATCATTTGTTTCAGGTGGCAATTATTTCTTGCTTCGGGTCTTGTTATATACACGTTTTTAATTTAATAGCAAACAGCGTGTAATTCTGTAACATGACCATATTGATACAGCCTTCATTTACGTGACAAGTTTACGAAATCATTTAATTCTTTGAAAATACTCAAATTGAGTGATATATAGCATCAATAAATACGTTTAGAGAATCATACCTAAAACAGAATAAAATTCAATTTTTTTACGTTGGTAAGACGAGTGTTAATTTTCAGGCTGATATAGTTGTAGAATGCTAGAGACAATGTAGACCCCCCGAAGGTTAAAAACATAATGCGATTGCTCCAAAAGAAAAATATGTAACTAGAAAAGTATTACAGGTTTTCTCTCACATGCAACAGAATGAACGAAATATAGATATAACACGTTGTCTAACATGTTCACTCTATAGCCCAACTATAAAGAAGCAAATTTGCTTGAGGTTTTTCACATTATTTTGTTGACTAGAAGTTAATCCAGGTGTGCCTCGTAAGTGATCCAATTGATGCACAAGGTGATGGCAATACAATACGTGAGAGATAAATGAATTATGTATTATTCGGGGGCATAGCATTTCATCATCATAGATTTTACTTTCTGTATATTCCGATTTGGGCTAATGTATGTTGACGACTTGAATAGATTAGATTAAAAAATGCGAATTTTAAATTCAATTTAACTCTTTTTACTGAACTTTGTATTTCAACATCCTTGCCCTCTTTTCTTTCACTTTTGTTTTTTCGTGCAGTGTTTTTCATGATTTACAAACAGCACTACGATATAAACATGACTTAAATAAAACATTCGATTTATTTGTTGCGCAATTTATTAACTACTTTGGACGCGTTAAAGATATTTCATTTTCAAAAAAAAAAAGGAAGTTTCATTTGTTTGTGAAGGTAAAAAGAACGTTGTGTAAACTGCAAGTGAAAAACATTGCAATTATGAATGATAGCGGGGCACGAATAGTATTAAAAACAGAAAATAGTATTATTAAATGCACAGTATTATTACTTAACAGAAACGCAACAGACTGGTGTTTAGGCCTGAAAAGCAAAAAAATAAAAAATCTACAAACAAAACTTCAAATTACAGATCCTGCTCAGAAACGCATAAATGAAAATGTTAGGTAATGATTTGATTTACTGGTAAGGGTTTCAAGTCGTCTGTAGAAGATATTACAGGTTTTTTAAAATTCTCATATGCCATGTAAAGGAACTAAACATTGTTTTACTTGATTGCTGATAAACACGAAATACTCTTTTTTATGGTATATCAGATCAAAACAGATAGCGTGCTGCAGGTAAGACTGCGAATATGTGACCCATCATATCGAAAGGTACCTTAATACTACGAGAAATTACGAGACACAGGCCATTGAAGCTGGGTATAGCCAAAAATCACGTCCAAGGTCGAATTTCTAATTTCATCAGAAACATTACCTTTGAAGTGTATTCTATCATATTAATCAGGTTCCAACATCTAAAACATAAAATAAATGTTTTAAAAATAGAGATAAAAATCCTTTCTCCATTCAAGTTTTACCAGTTTTCAGAAATTTCAAACTCGATTTTCTCAGTACTACAGTTTTCTGAATCAGCCCGATGGCTTTTGCTAATTTGGATGTAACTATGCAATCCAACACCCAATAAACTAAAGCAAGGTGTCATTTTAAAGCTTAAAATATAATCTTTCAGATGAGACCAAAAAAAATCAATTTTCATTTTGGGACCCTTAAGGTACCTTTCGATATGATGGGTCACATATGACAAGGTGTTTCCTTCACGTAAATATTAATACAGCACAGACTATTAACAAATATAAAAGTGACATTCCTTGACGTTTCTGTTCATCCAAAAGCAAATGTGTCCTATGAAAACATTTTGGTGAGAAACTACTATTGCTAAAAAATAAATTAAAAAATAATAAAAAAATGCTTATGTCCGTGGGCTTTGGTAAGCATTTCAAATACATCTAACGAATACACATCTAGTTGAATCTAGACATTGGTATTATCTCAAACAGGTTTAGTAAAAGCTGCTAGAAATAATACCTAGAAAGGTCACATGGTGCGATCTGTAGGAGGTAGAAAACGCGATCAGAATCCGTATCAGTACTTTTGGACGCCTTTATGTCGTGGTGCTATGAACATATCAAGCTGGTGAAATGTTAGTGTCTATGTAAACAAAGTAAAATGCTTTTAACCGAATCGCACGGATCAACTCGACTTTCAGAACAGACCATTTCTTTAAAATTTGCAAAAAAGGAGATTCTTTCAAAGGAGGTTCTTTCAAATGGATTATAGTAGTTGAGATACGGTGAAAATATTATGTGAAAAACTGTTAAGTTAAACAACTCGTACAAGAGTTTTACGTCAAATATTTGTTAAGTAGACATAATATTAACCTCAAAGATATCATTACTGCCTCTAAAGAACACAACCAAAGTAAGGCATCCTTTTTCTTTTCAGCCACGGTTTATTTTCAAACAAAGTTTTAGTTGTCTGCGTGGTTAATGAACATTTAAAAATACCACCATCAAAAGACATCAAAAAACATAAATATGTGCATATGGGTCATTCCGGTAATTAGGACATCATTAGGTTTGGTGTCCCATTTACTATGTGACATTTTGTTTATTTAGATTTTAACAATGAAGGCATGTATTCAAACCTACAAATTCCATTTTAAATTACAGTATTTGCATCTAATTATCAGATTATATAATATGAAACAATTAACTCATTGCCTTTTGATTTTATGTAGAAAATAAGGTGTCGTTCCCCGTGTAAATGGGACACCAAGCCTGTGACATAAATAAAAATGGCTAAACGTCTTGTTATTGGTTTTAATGTGCATCAAAACCTTGAAAGTATATGGTATATTGTTCTGATTTATTATAAATCAAACACATAAGGCTTTTGTAATATAATAAATCTGACTCTTTTTGTAACTAGCTGATCATGTTCTAATCGATGCAAGTCATTAGTTCCCCGTGTAAACAAAACCCAAAATTTTGGTGTCCCATTTTTAAGTTTACACGGGGAACCAATAGTTTGTTCTGAGAAACTGAAAGTAAACTGACATGCTGAAGTGCACTGTAATTACTTGCATACATGTTTCATGAAATATTGTGCAAAGTTTGTAAAGAGAGTGTATCTAAAACTTCTTAAATATGGAATTTTTTGTGGTTCCCCGTGTAAACGGGACACCATTTGGTGTCCCGCTACATTTGTGCTTGAAAAACATTGTTTTATGTATAAAAAATGTGAAGGCATGACCATTTGTAATGTGCACCATCAAATAAGCAAATTGAACATATAAAACTATATCCATATCACACAGTAATGAAATTATCTTTAAACAAATCAGAAAATTGGTTTGGTGTCCCATTTACACAGGGTACCGGAATGCAGTTTTATTGCAATATTTTAATTTTCTGACAGTGCTTTTGACTCATTTGATTGCTATTTAATGAGGAATGATATTATCATTTATTTGTTCAAGAAATAATTGACAACCTCCTTAAATTGTTGTACTCCTTTTTTTCTCAAAATGTCACAAATCGATGTCCTAATTACTGGAATCACCCATATGCGCATTTTACACAAAAAATATTTCAGTCTTGTGTAAAACAATTATGTAATTTAAGATTTCTTGAGAGTTTACATGATATACGTCAGAAATATGACAAGGCAAAGCACCAGTTACTTCTTGTCTTTTTTCTGTAATTCAAATTCTTAAGAGAATTATCTGCTATCGTATTCGCACTGAAATGAAATACTTGTGTAGCATAAGATAGATAGATTGATACATAGATAGACACATAGATGGGTAGATAAATATGACACGTTTAATTCCATTAATTCCGTACCATTAAATTTACATTTTCCTGCCTTGTTGAAAGGTCACGTGATAAATAGCATTGGTGATATTTCACTTATTGTCAGTATTCCATTACTAGGATGTAACACCGCTATTATTTAATCAGTTATTACTAAGTTAACGCCCCAACAATATGTTCCATTCACGCGGACAGCCCATGCATGTTTATAACATTTTTTTACTATTGTTATTTGATTTAATTCGTGAACGTGTGCCTGTACCAAATACGCAGTGGTCTCTGACGCGAGCGTACATTTTCAAGGTTGTTGTGTTCGCGTCTACGCACAAGACTTTGAGTACGCGTTCACGAATTAATTCCAGCAACAATAAGACGAATTAAGAGCCACATAACATACACGAGAAGGTATCATTAAAATATAACTTCCACAATAATGATGAGGTATTCTCCACTTTATCATGGCCGTATGTTTATAATCGATGACAATCCTATTCATTGGTATGTAAAGGTTCCCGTCTTCGAGATGTTATGAATAGAGGTACCAGAAAGATGCACACGTGTTCGGAAATTACTAGGTATAAATGTCAATGTAAATGTCTTCAAATTAAGTGTTTCCAATTTGATTTTCTACTAAAATATCATTTTGGTATGTCCTTGGCCATACTGATTGTTTATGTTATATTCATGTATTCTATTATATGGCACTCCATCTTTAAACTCAAAGTTCATTTTGCGTACTGCTTTAGATACATGATATTTATTCAATAAGGTAATGAACTTCTTTATCAAAGTTTCATAAAGGTCTTACAACTCTTAACTTCTATCACCACTCTCCTATTTTTTGACAGAATGAATAGCTGAAGATCGTGTTTTCACTAATAGTCAGAAAATGAAATGCTTGTTTTTTCATTTATTATTAATTTTGTATGTTGTTAGTTGACAGAATTAACTGTAATAATAACATAGATAAAACAACTATATTCTGAACTTTGAAAATTCATAATATAGACTTTTTTTTTACAAAAGTTGCATAGACCTGAAGATTTAAATGCAGTGAGAAATATATTATGAGGTTGAGATCTAATTCACATCGTCATCACTCTTTAAGACTTATTTTTAAGACTAAAAGACTCTGTTAAACTAACAAGAAACTTTTTTTGAGATTTAAAATAATACGACCGTCACAAAGCCTTTTTTCCCTAAAAAATCCCGTAGATTATAAAATAAATCGACAATTGACTAAAGCAGTTAATAAGTACACGAGAAACTTACGTTTTAAACTAAAAGTTGGATTTAAAATAAAAAAGCTTTGTCATTTTCACAAGTCTCCTTAGATTTTTAAAATAAGTCTCTTGAATTTAAACAGTATGAGTTACAGACCAACTGATTGATGCTCATAAATCGGTATTAAGATTTGAATCATGGGACAAGCCTTGGAAATGACCACTTGAGGCATGCATGCAAATACGCATGTTTAAAATCTTCATTTCGATGTCCCCATGAGGTATATATCCAATCTTGACTTTCAAGGCCCTTAAAGCTACTATTCCAAGTGATTGGCAAAGTCGGCAAAAATACCAATCTACTCCTATTGAATATGGCATAGCTTACTTGAAAAAAGCTAGTTTGGCACGAAATAAGGAAGTAATATTCTCCAATGCTCTTATTGAATGTCATTTGTACAATTCCCAAGCTCTCAAGAGTTGACAGACTGCGCAGATGCATAATAATAAGTCTTGACTTTACTTTGCTTGCCTGCTGCTATCTAAGACTCGGCATATTCCATCTGTATATCTTTAAACTAGCAGATTTGATTGCAATGCGCTTGGAAACTTATACAGTAGTCGGACACCGTGGTGATTATTATTGGTGATATAACTGTTGGTGTGGTTGACTTGTTGTATAAAATCGCAAACATCGCAGGTTTTATGTTCAGCCTTGAGATTTTTTATATGACGGTAATATGAAGGAACAGGTGAAATTTGGAGTCACGTGTGCTAAATATGGGGTAAGTTAATCATATATATAATCATGTTCAAAATATTCTCGTTTCTATGTAAATTTACTCCCTTGGATATTTGGCACCCGCAAAACGAACCAGTTCAGCCTATAACTGATTAAAGAATTGATTCTCCAAGCATTCAAGGACTGTTTAGTAGGTACTTATTAAATTGATAACTATAATTATGGCATCAGCGACTTCATATTACGTTCGTCAGTGAAAAATGACACATAAGAATAGTTTTTTCTTTGAAACAATTATAAATCTACAAACAAAATTATCTACTTTTGGAAATCTTAAGTATTGTTTTCTTCGACACAAATACGTTAAGCACAATAAATATATTTGTAACATGGATAATTTCAGGGCTTAATAATTATTTAAATCTGCGTTAAGAATATTGATGAAGTTACCATGTATAAAAATGGCTAAAATAAAGTTCAACAATTTAGGGACAGATACTAGCTCTGTGACCTGGGCTTTTACAATAATGGCAAACCATTTCCTCTCAATGATCTTGAGACTATCGTACCATAACATTCAACCTTGGGTCTCGAAAAAATAGTATGTAGTTTCAGGATAATTTCGGGGCAATAGTATACAAATATTGAAGACGCGCCCGGGATGATAGTTTTCATTGACAACACCAACAGAGTGACAATTTATACGAAATAAGAACAGTCAATATTTGTTTTGTATACCTCATTCATAGATTATTTGTTTACCATTTGGTTAAATATTCATAAGACGGCACATACATTCCAGAACTGTCTGCTTCAGCTAAACAAAACAAAACATGCTAACTCGACAAAATACTCAGATTTCTACTTGATAAACTGTTGGTTTAAAATGCATCACTGGCTTCATGTTTCTATCACAGCTCAGTTGAACTTACAGTAAGAACATGATGGTGATATCATTTTTTGACCAAAATTGTCAAATTTAAATTTTTGGGCCAAAAAATACATTGTTCGGCATTTTTTGCCAAAATTGATATTTTTGGTCAAAAACCGATTTCAAGAATATGTTCAGGGTAAAAATCCAGTTCTTAAAATGTTTAGTGTTACATGGTTTATGCAATAAGTTTGAGGGTTAGAGTACAAAAACAATTTAGGCTAGTTGAAGGTCTACCCTAGCCTTAAATACTGTTTGCCAAGTTACCATATGTGTCAGCAAAATATTCTCTGAGTTTTATTGATCCTTTGATTTTTAGAATAATTTTTTTCAGTGGTAAATTTAATTGTCACCTACGAATCCAAAATGCTTAAAACGTGAAATCAAAGGGAATGAATAGGATATATAGTGTAATGTTTTCTGTATGCAAAGCCAGGTGAACACCATCCTTAAATTCATCGCTTTTGTAGCGGTCTGATAATTCGTGAAGGTACCAATAAATGCGATGTGCTGACAAGAATGGTGGGGTCAAAAATAAAGGTTACCTACGAATACTTTAATAAAGCAGTGAATTTTCAACAATTTAAGATATTAGTAAAGAATTTTGATGTAGATGAGTGGAGAAACAGTTATTGGTAACTATTATGAACGTCTCATAAGCTTGTTTTTCATTTTTGAAAAATCCTCACAAATCCCATGTATTCGTATTTGTACAACACTCTGTAAGACCCTGGTATAAATAGCAATGCAGCTTCAATCAAATAAATGCTTAAAATAGTATTCGATTGCCATGCATATCTAAAAAACCTAAAACTATTTAAGCTAATTATCTATCAAATTGTGCCAAATTAGCACGTTTAGCAACTACATGTACGGTTTTCAGTCATCACCCAACATTTTCAAAACAACCGTCAGATAATTACATTGTACCTTATCTATCAATAAAGACGCTTTAAAGAAGAAGCCTTTCAAGAGTGTGATTGTCACCTACGAATAATGCTATGTTACTGTCGAATACAACATTCAACACATAAGTTATGTTTTAATTTGACATTGTGATTTGACATTTATAGTCAGAATTATTATGTGGCACTCATGTGCAAGTTTTAAATCGAATTTCCAATTCACAGATATTCAATTTGTTAAATAATTTGCATTCAACCCTAATCTGTATCAAATGTAATTTTCAAAATCCATCAAAAGTATGATTATTAATGAAAGGTTAGTCCATAACTATCATCAATCACAACAGGTGGTTGAAAATCAATTAAAAAATTCAAAATAATATCAAATCGTCGAATGCATCACATACGGTTCTATCTCCCGAATTTCGTGTAATGAAAAAAACGCGCTTTAAAATCCTCCATTCGTAATAAGCTTGAAAAAGACTGTTCGTGTTATTCACTACCAGGCAGAAGCTGCTATTATTACGAAAACACTTCAGTGTTTTTAATTTAGTAAAAATAAATACTAGTTTTCTAGTCAACCCTGTTTTATTAAACTGTAAACTTATAGATTAGTATGTGATAAAGATTTCTCGTGTTTTTTTGTCCAAGATAGGCCCAGATAGACCCATATGCAATGTATTCATCGGCGTATTATAAAACCGCGTGATCGTCGTATTGATGTTTCACATAGGAGTCTATCTTAAGATAGAACCGTATGTGATGTAGTTTTTCGTTAATCGCATAGAGACTTGCGTGAGATAGGTCGAGATAGCACAGTATGTGAAAACATTTAGTTGAATTTATTGCACATTAATCAAATTTGTTACTCAATATCTCATTAATTAGGTAGACATTTTGTAATCATGAAGATTTAAAGGTCAAAGTATTAATTATCAATTTTCTCAAAAATGTCAAAAATACGAGATACAACCGTTTTTGATGTAAACGACGAAATGGTTCATATAGATATATTTCTAAATTCTCACTGCTTATCTAGAAATATTTATTCCTAAATAAACCCTGTTACCCACGAATACTGATGAGTATGTCTCCTTCCAAAACTGAAAATCTTAATGTGTATGCTAAAATTCTTGCTTTTCTAAAAATAGATATCCAACTTTTCATAATAAATACAAAGAATACATGTCCAGGCATTTGACTAACAAAATACAATTTTGAAACAAGAAATGCTATAATTTCGTAAAGCCAACTGTTTGAGTTTTAGAAGTGACAACAAACATATTGGAGAAGGGCTTACCACCAGGTGACCTACACCACGCGTAAAACCATCAGTTTGTTGGGATTTGGGCATTTTAGATTTAAAACCATGACGTTTTTAAAAGCATGGTATTGGTATTCGTAGGTAACATAGTGAATTCCAATATCAACTTCAGCATCCTGTCCCTTGATTATTTGGAGAAGTTAGTGATGGCAAATCTTTTCACTGATATGATTTGATATGTTTACTTTAAACACGAACACGAACATTTAGTAAGATCAAAGAAACACTATAAAATCTAAATTGCTTTTATAAAATCTTGAAAATTGAACTTTTTCCAGAAAATAATTCATTAAGGTAGACAATTGTCTACCTTTAACCAGACAAAGGTAGACAATTGTCTACCTGAACAGAATTTTTGAATCTTTTTCTGGATAAAATTCAGTTTTTAAGATTTTATAAAAGCAATTTAGATTTTACTATGTTAATTGCTTCCGGTTTGCTTTTGCTACTTCTTTAATTGTATATGCTCTCAGTGTCTACACCTGCATATCAGTCGTCATTAGCATGTCTAAAAATATACTTACTTAACTGTGTATGGATAATGTAAATAGTTTAATTAAAACCAAATTAGACCAAAAAATACAAAATTAACTATATGCAAATTGTGTATGCTTTATATCACTTATAATGAATTATTAAAGTGAATACCAATTAAGCAGCACTGTCAATTTAATAAACAAATTCACATTCATTTATTACAATTGAACGAAAATTTGAATTAGTTACGTTTAAAACTTGAAATAAATTGTACTAATTTATTAATTTTCAATCTCAAGCTAATGTATTGAATAATTATCACGATAATAGTTCTAATTGATATGAGACATCAAGATTTATGTACCAAACATTGCATGTATTTCAACACTCCAGTCTTGAGTGTTTGAATAATACTTCAGTTACTTGCGTCACTTAAATGTTTAATATGAAAGTTATCTCCGACTTGTTTTTGTGTGATACTTTTAAAACAGTCAATAGTCCTTGATCATGTTGCTGTTGAAGTAATAGGTACTCAGTCTCACAACCTGACTTCTTATAACTTATTTTGATGTAATAATCCATGATTTTATATGTTTCATGGTTATCACAGTAATTGTTATAAAAGAGTGGTTTGAAAGGTTTTTCAAAGTTTTGTCATGAAAATAAAACAAACTTAACACGTACGTGTATAAGATGTTTTAGAATCCCGTTAGTGAACAGGAGGGGGGGGGGGGGGGATCCATATGGGCCCTGAATTTTGACGCTTTAAAAACAATGTTCTCCACATTATTTATCTTTAAAACTGTGCACAGCGATATATCAATTTAATTAAATTCATATGAAATAAAAACAAAAATAAAACCCGTCATTCCGTTTCAAAATGGCGGCCAGATATCTAATTTGGGTCAAATTTCATTGAAATCCGTTTTCCCGTAGGAATTACATTACAAATACATTGCTGAAATAAAGATTCAAAAAGTGTTTCATTTCGGTTTTAGGTACAAAACAAAATGTGAACAGCGCCATCATTTTACCCTAATTATCTCGAAAACAACGCGACCGATTTGATTTTTTTTGCACCAAAACATGCGCAACCCCTACCTTGACAATTACATAAAACATCTTTATTGAGTTATGTTGCGTTTTCCATATGGACCCCCTTGTGCACTTACGTGTTAATGACTTTTTCTCCACCTGCTGTTAGAGTTCTTCACAACGCTATTATGTTGTTCCTTTTAAAACATATACAGCATTGAATTTATAAGACACATGTTATGTTCTGTATTTTTTATTATTATTTCGTTAAAGTATTATTTTGTGATAAGTGGTTGGACTTCTAATAAGTGAGCTAAACTAAAAAGATTAAAGCGCCTGCAGTCTCTTTCCAAGGAAGCACGTCTACGGTCGATACACTTTCTGGTCACTTTGCCTGGGCGACAGTGTCGTTATGTTTGTGTCAGACACTGGTCACACCTCACTCTCATGTGTTGTAAGTAGCACGTCTGGAGGCATTTGATGCATAGCGTTTTTTCTCGCTACATTGACACCCTCTGGGCGCATCACACAAACTCACCAGTTTACACTCTGTCGATTGCAAGTTTGCTGCAAGACAATGTAGCAGCATGTATCCATTGTAATGTAATTATTAATGGGACATTTCACAAAATGGTACCAATTCAGTTTAAAACGTGTGTTCGTGAGAGAAAAAAGTTGTTTATCTTTAAATGGCTTATTTTAAAAAATAGTTTACTAGAGAATTCAACTTGATTTTTTATTGATAAATTAAACTACATATGTATCCAAACCGTAAATTTGAGCAACTTTAGAGTATTTGAGCAGTAAATTTACAGCACAGTTTAACATCATTGTTGCTTAATATTCTCCAATAACAGTGACAGCCTACCCTTATAGGAAGAAGGTCAGTTGATGGTTTACATCACATTATCCAAGCCTCAGAAAAAAAATCCCTCTGGGAACTGTAACCAACATCCTGGTAAGCCGAGGGTCAAGATTTACCTGAATGAATAACAAAAATATTCGCTTTGTTTGCATTTGAACCATTAGACCCGTTAGACTAAATTGTAGTTTTAATGTTATCCTTATACTCGTATGTACACCTTTCTTTTATCTCCAGTCTCACAATTTCATTTTTTCCAAGTCATTCAAATATACCAGTTAAACGCATAAAACATTGTATTCTTACACTGGTGTATAACAATAATCAATATAGCCATATCTAATAGACATATTAATGTCTTAGGCTTTTCCTGGGCTTCCTCCTATTTATTTATTTATGTATTAATTAATTAATTGATTAATTAATTTTTATTTTCTTTAATTAATTAATTGATTAATATTTATTTTTTATTTTTTTGCAGGGCTATTTAACAACATAACTGGACAATATATCATAACAATCAGTTGGTCTTGATATGTCAATATTGTTGAAAATGTATCTTCAGTAAAGAGATTCAGTTGTTTATATTTGGCATTTAACGCCAAAACGCCATGTGTGAACAAACATATGTTTCAAAATATCACAGTCATATTGCACTTCTGTTGAATATTTTGTGAATTATCATTTTTTTTGTTAATTACTGTCTGGCGAGGTTTTAATATTTGCTTTGTGTGTTTTGGGGTCTTGCATTTTTTTAAAATATTTGTTTCTATATTAGACTTATGTTGTTATATCCACCACAGTTAGTTGACTTACTTTGTTTTTCTTGAATTATATAACATTGTACTCTAATAACCTATTGTATCAACTTTAATCCTTGATGTGTTTCGCACCTTGTTTGTTGGATCTATTTTTCTTAAAAATATATAATTTGTTGAAGTAAAGATGGTAGGATTATTGTACTAAGAGCTCCTATAATTTCAATTTGGCAGCTATTGCTCAATGCAGCGTACATGCTCCATCCAACGATATCATGGTAGCTGGATCCACTGTACCACTGATGAATCGGTACACTGGATCAAACGTGTGGTCCCGACTGATTTGCAACAATGCTGATACCAGTAATAGCTACTTAAAATGATAAGGGTCTCATTTGAGGATCTCTAAATGGGTATAATATTGCTTTGTCATTGACCTCGAAAATATCATCGCTATGTATCACTAGTTTCCCTTTCAGTCATCTTTATATTACTTTTCTTTAAGTGGAAATAACTACTCGCCTTTAGTCTTGTTATACACACAACATATTTAATTTAATAGCAGCGTGAAATTCTGTAACATGACCATATTTTGAGCTATCATTTACGTGATCAGTTTACTAAACAATGTAATTCTCTGAATATTTCCCTGTTTGGATGTGTTTACTCCTGAAAGTAGAAGCTAACGAATACGGTGTGCATTACATTTTGGCTTGTCCTATCAGAGCTTTGCAAAGGGGGCATTTAATAGAATTTAAATTAGTTTGATTGTTGCGGGATTTTAAACATACAGATACTCTTCAATACCCTGTCCAATGGTTTATGGAATGTTTAAAAATCTGTTACGTCCAATTTGGGGCTCATGTGGCAAAACATTACTTCTTGAAATATAAACGGGTGGTCTGACATGATTCGCATTTTGTTTTGTTTCGACTTGAGATTAAACCCTTTTATTACAACACTTAACAATGACCAGAAGAATCTTAACGCTTAGTTACTTATACAAGGTATCCCAATAAAACGCAAAGAACTTTTTTTTCCCCTGAGGAATCAGAGTACAATACATACAATATATATTTTTGGTATCCTCTTTGGCGCAAAACGCAAACTCTGCCTTGCCATGTGTTTTTCTGTTGTTTGTAATCTGTCAAATATCTTTTGATCAGTACATGTCTTGTGAAGATCAAGGAAACAAATCCTAAGATTATGTTTTTGTATAGATAAGTTCACCTCCTTAACAAAAATTCTAAAACAAATATGTACTCCTCTTATACAGAGTTATTTTGACTATTCAAGTTTATTTATATAAACTTACTGGAGTTCTTTATAATCCATTATAATGTTATGATAAATCTATTGGCAACTATTTGTAATATTTTTAATTCGCTCCTTTTGGATTTTTACTAGGACAAGCTGTACGTTGAGTTGAATGATTGCAGTAAAATGTGAACTGCTCAATACTGTTTTGCAGGAGGTTTACAAGTTGATTAAAGTTAAAGAAGCTCTTTTAAGAAGCATTGATTGAAAAGGAAATTTCAAAACCTAGATTGAATTCCATTGTTACAGCTATGGAACTGATATACTAGTAGCATGTAGGTTATGCCATGTCTGATTTGGTAAATAGCCATCACCCCACGTTATGTAGCATTCGATTTGTATTGAGACTGGTATAATACTAGTCAGCTATCGAGACAATGTGCATAGACCACTTAGGGCTAAAGCACACAGTGCAATTGTTTCGATATGAACGCTTTTCAATGGCTCTGTTCAAATCATGCTGTTCCAGGTGCCTGTGTAATAAATTTTGTCACTGACATGCAAAGGTATTAACAAAATATAGGTATAAAACGTTGTCTCATATATATCTTTACTCTATACCCCACGTATGCGAAACAAATTTGCCTTTAGATTTTACACATTATTTTCTTGATAAGAAGAAGTTAATCTAGTTGCGCCTCTTAAGTGATCCAATTCATGTACAAGGTGATGGCAATACAATACGTGAGAATTAAATGAATTATGTACTATTCAGAGGCATAGTACTACTTCATCACTGTTGATTTTACTTTCTGTATGTTCCGATTTGGGCTAATGTATGTTGAAGACTTGCATGAAAATAATTGAAAATGTGAATTTTCCTTTTTTCGTTTTTATTTTCTCCTGTGGCAATCCTTTATCTTTATTTATATATCGCACAAATACAGTCAAACACGTGACTAAATCTGTTAAACCAAGTTTTGTATATTGCGCTCTTTACCTTTTACAGTTTCATATGCATTTTAAACTCAAAATACTGTCTTTTGGCGCAGGTTAAGGATAGTTGGGAGATTTCATAACTGGAAAAATATTACTCTAAACTAATATCTATGTGAATCTAGAAAAAATAATAACAGAAGATGTTCTTGTTATATTGTTACAATAACACCCCTGAACTTTATACCAAAAAACTGTTATTACTTAATTATGTATGCAAAATGAAAATACTTTAAATAATCATCAGCCTTTGTATTTTGGTTTGTAATCTAAATGTCAAGAAAACCATACATGTGAGAGTAGAATCAAAAATACAGTATGCAAATCCATTGCAAGCCAAATTCTATATAACTTACAATGAATTATTGAAGTGAATACCAATTACGCAGCACTATCAATTTAATCAGCAACTTCACATTAATTTATTTCAATTGAACGAAAACGTAGAATAAATTAGGCTTAAAACTTGAAATAAATATAAGTAATGTATTATTTTTTCATCTTTAGCTAAAGTGTTGAATAATCATCACGATAATAGCTCTAATTGATGTGAGACATCCATATTTATATACTAAACGTTGCATGATGTACTTCAATACTCGAGTCTTGAGTGTGTTAATATTACTTTCGTCAGTTAATATGAAAGTTATGTTCAACTTGTTTTTGTATGATGCTGTTTACAACAGTCAATAGTCCTTGATGTTAAATTGATGGGCACTCAATCATGCAACCTAACTTCTTCTTATGTTTTCTTATGTTTTAGATATAATAATCCATGATTTTAACCATAACATGGTAATCATGGTAACTGTTATCAATCAGTGGTTTGAAAGGTTTTTCAAAGTTTGGCCATGAAAGAATAACAAACTTGAATAATTGTAACTTCAAAAGATCTTAGAACTCTTTAAAATGTTATGATGTTGTTTCCTTCAAAAAATACCCAGCATTTCATTATTAAAATGTTATTTTCTGTATTTATTTTTCTTATTTTGTGATAAGTGGTTGGACTTATAACAACTGAGCCTTCAGTCTCTTTCCAAGGAAGCATGTCTAGGTTGATGTACTTTTTGGTCATTTTGCCTGGGAGACAGTGTCTTTATGTTTGTGTCAGACACTGGTTACACCTCACTCTCATGTGTTGTAAGTAGCACGTCTGAAGGCATTTGATGCGTAGCGTTTCTTGTCGCTACTTTGTCACCTTTTGGCCACGTCACACAACCTCACTAGTTCACACTTTTATTTGTATATTGCAAGTTTGCTGCAAGAATACGAAGCATCATGTATCTACTGTGCTCTATTGCAACGTGCTTATGAAATGAACATTTACCACAAATATTGAACAAAACAGTACCAATTCAGCTTAAAACGTGTGTTAATGAGAAAAAATCCGCCCATATTTTCAAAAGGAGTGGGATGAGATGTGATTAGAAATACATAGTTTACCAGTGAATACAACTTGAAAGTTAGGTATATTGATAGATTAAACTACATATATCCAAAACATAAATTTACTTAACTTTAGATTTTTCAAAGGAAACATGTCTACGGTAGATGTACTTTCTGATCAGTTTAATATCATTGTTGCTTAACTTCCAATAAGAGTGATGGCTTACCCACCCAACGTTAGGAAGATGGTTTACGTCTCATTATATCGACCTTAGGGTAGGGTATAAAGGTTTTTCACGCCAAAGATCAACAATATTTGCTTTTTGCATTTGTTTGCATTTTGAATCATTGCGGTTTTAATGTTACCCTTTCTTTTCTCTCTCTATACTATTCTAGTTTGTTTCATTTATTGATTTACTCATATATTTCAGTTTATAAATTAATTATGTTCTGCACTCCCGTAGGTGTATAACAGGGTATCAATGTGCACCTTCGAAAAACCTTTCGTTTCCATTTTTTAGTTACTGGTTATCAACATAACTGGGCAATAAACTAAATAAATGCACATAATCGGATGTATTGTTTAAGTATTAAGCTTTGGTAAAGAGATTTTCTGCATTTTCATGCACACTTACTTTAATTGGTATGAATGGCAAAACGTTATATGTAAGCCACCGTATGTTTTAAATACCACACTCATAACGCACTTCCGTTGATGAGTTGACGGATTTTATTATAACAAACAATGGTTCAGGAAAAACCACTTCATAAAACATCTCAAAATGGACTTTTAAATTACTTCTTTTATGTATTTTTTTGTCTTCGGGTAAGGGTAATCAAACAGTTTCATAAGCCTTAGTACTATTAGAAAATTTCCAAAATAGTGATTTTCAATGTAAACAATATGATCGTGTTCCTGCACATATTTCTTGCTTACTTTGTTGAATTAAAATTGCTTCGAGAAATTATTCAGATAGCTACTTAATGACGATCGCGGTGATAAGTTCCTACCTGTAGATTTTGTTCATTTTTTGTCAGTTAATAAACAAGAGTCTAAACGTAAAAATTCAACAATAAATGGGGTTCACCAAACATCTAAGCGCGCTATGACGTCATATATTTTCCTTTTAATGGAGGATAACTTGAAAACTAGAGCGCTAGGTTACTCGATGTAATTAACTTTTTTATATGTTCAATGTAATACAACCGGATTTTGACATTTCCGGTGATGAAAATTTGTTTTTTAGAATTTACACCGTGTAATTTCATTTTACGGTATATTTTTAAAACAATCGATGACCCCATAATTTTTTCTCGATTTGACATCTACTTGGCATTTACAATTGCACCAGCCAAATATTTAACAAAATTACAGGTAGCAAATATGTGACAAATTTGGTAGTATAGGAAAACACACGTAAAAGGTTTAATCACTGAATGCCCGTTGAGTCGAGAGCAAATAGTGTCTATTTCGCGATATTTTTCGTGTTGTTCGGCGTTTATCGGTAAGACAATACGTAATTTAACAAGTGCGCGCGTTGCGTGTTGTGTATAAGGTGCAAAATACGCTAATCGCGCGTTTTATCAAAATCTTCCCGCCACTGACCAACAAATTATGTAACACCGCTCTCTAAATTAACACCGCGATCGTCTTCAAAGTGATCCTGGGCTCACTTAAGGATTTCTCAACATGTTCAATAATGGTTTATTCAGAGTCGTGTCGATATGCATCGATCGATGCCCAGTCTTTACACGCGCCATGCACAAAGAACAGCGCGTGTACAAGACTGCGCGTCGATGAGCGTCGTGCGATGCTTATCGGCAGACTCTGAATATACCATAATTATGATATTGCTTTGTCATTAACCGCAATGATATCATCGCTATGTATGACTTGCTTCCCTCGTTTTTATATTGTTTTTATTTAGGTGGGAATATTGCCTCAAGTCTTGTTATACACAAATCGTATTTAGTTTAATAGTAGAGTGAAATTCCGTAACATTACCATATTGATACAAACCAACATTTATGTGACCAGTTTACTGGATCATTTCATTCTCTGAATAATGCTCTGTTGGTGTACACTTATTCCTTTATTTGTCTTATGAGTAGAATCTTAAGAATACAGCCTTGCTTTTGTTTTGTTTAAAGTGTCGTACTTGATTAAGTGATATTTTTTTAATCCTAGTGTTAATCATTTGGATTGACATTGCATCTTGTGATACTCAGCGACACTCCGTGCAATGGTTAAATGGAATGTTTTAAGGTGGAAATACCCCTTTGTAAGAAATGTTAAGGGTTAAAATTATAAATATAACTTCAGATTCGAAAAAAAATTGCCTTCATTTTGCTTTTAATTTGACATCAATAGGAGCTTCCGTTCATAAGTTATGGTCGAAAATGTAGCATCAGCACGTCTTGTAATTTGCTATTTTATTTCTTATGTATTTTATTGTTTTCTCATGATATTGATTTCAAAATTTCACTTATATTTATGATAAATGAAATGCTTAGTTTTTATTCACTATTACAGTAAATCGGCCTGTCTAAAATATAAAACTCCAAAAAAACAATGTTTCTAGACTAAATTGTCGATATCTCAAAGTGAACTTTACTGATACATCGGTACGGTGTCCAAGATATCTCAAGAGCTACAAGGGCTACAGGCTTCGTTTTTTGGCCAGAATTGAGCTTATACCAGCTTTATATATGGGAAACTAAGCGTTTTAAGACTCTTATGATCAGTGTACGTGTTCAAAATGTTTTATCTCAAGTCAATTAAAAAAAAAATAATTATTTCAGGCCACTTGTTTACATAACGAGGTACAATGTTTTGCCCTATAAGCACCAGTTTGACGTTAACAGTGCTTAAGGTGGAATTACCCCTTCAGCATATAATGTACTTCTGGTAGGAACTTACTTGATGCTTTAAAATCATAAATATAGTACACAGGCACACAGGCAAACGGGCGGATAAGAGGAATTATCGATATGTTAAAGATAATTGGAGAAATAGACTGTTCCGACCAGTGCAGATATCTGAACCACATTGCCGATTAGTTTACGTGTATCCACAGTATCCCCTTACAAGTTTATTACAAATAAGAAAACTCTCATAAGAAGCCTCCCTGAACAGGACATTTTCAAAAAACTGGCAGTGATGGCATGTACAATCTTGGCCAAAATACTTGGGACACTTTAATGACTATGAAATAGTTATGAGAGCAATGGAGTGCGGGGGTCAAAGTTTTTGAGAACGCAGTATAGCTCCCTCCCTGTCCCAGGACCTCCGCCCCCCACCATCCAATGTTGCGACAAATGCATGCATACACCACGTTCTTAAAGATGTACTACTTAACAACTATTTTACCCAAGGTTGTAGGCCATTCCATGTTTGATTAACGGGGCGGCGTAGTGTAGTGGTTAGCAATCTCGCCTTGCACGCATTGGGCCCGGGTTCGATTCCCGGTGAGGGTTGCCTTGCCGGAATGGAATCTCGGAATCTTTGCTAAGATGTTTGTCTGACTTGGTGGGAGCATTGGGTCAGATATTCGATCTTCTCCGCCCCTTACATGAAGTATTTAGAGTTGGGTGAATATTTCATGAGAGATTGTCGTCCTTCGGAGGGGACGTAAAGCCGTCGGTCCCATGTACAGAAGAGTCATACCTGTACAATCCTACTGTACATGTAATCGCAGTCAGTATCGTAAAGAGTAGGGTATTCTACCCCTGATTGTTCCCAACCCTGTTCTGGTCATTGTAGGGGTACCCCTTGTAGAGTGTTTATCACTGTTGGGTATACCCGTGAGGATCATTCCTCTAAAGTGTAAAAAAAAAAAAAAAAAAAAAAAAAAAAAAAAAAGGTAAATAGCCACCTTTCCTCGTGACGTAGTATTCATATTCTGGCTGATATAGTGCCAGTCCGATATTGAAACAATATATAGACTCCTTAGGGCTAAAACACACAATGCAATTGTTCTGATATAAATGGTTGTAAATAGAACTGTCTTCAGTGCCTCTGTTCAAATGATACTATTTCAGCTGCATCGGTAATAAAGTTTGTCAGAGACATGTAAAGGTACTTACAAAATATAGATATAAAACGTTGCCTTATATATTCACTATACCAACGTATGAGAAGCGAATTTGCTTGAGGTTTTCCACATTATTTTCTTGACTAGAAGTTAATCCAGGTGTGCCTCGTAAGAGATCCAATTGATGCACAAGGTGATGGCAATACAATACGTGAGAGATAAATGAATTATGTATTATTCGGGGGCATAGCACTTCGTCATCATAGATTTTACTTTGTGTGTGTTCCGATTTGGTTTAATGTATGCTGACGAATTTTTTGAAAAATCATAGTAATAAAATTGGAAATGCGAATTTGCAAATTAAATTCAACCTTTTTTACTTTTAGGTTTTATTTAAAGATCTTTCTTACTTTTCTTTTAGTTTTCTCCCGTAGCAATCATTAGCCTTCATTCATAATATCGAAATTAAAAAAGTGACTAACTTAACAACTCAATTCAGTGTGTTGCGCCTTTTAGTTGCAATTTCGTAAGCATTTTAACATTAAAACTTGATATCTATTGTTTGCTTTCAACACAGAATACATGCAGTGTGTTTTAGCGTACCGTATTATAGATATTGAGGAGGTTTCACAATAGAATAATACTATTAGGAATAATCTTGGCACAGTTATTGAACAAAGATGCCACAAAATAGTGTAGTTGCATAGACTTATTGTTATTTCACTTTTTTAACAGTTTGCTATCAAGAATATACACTTTTCTCACGAAATGTAACATATTAAAAGACATGTAGCAATTTTGATTATGTGCTCCTATAGAGCGTTGTTTTTTTTCCCTTTCCAATTTATTCAGCATGCCAAGCATCACGTATTAAAGTTATAGTTAATCTAGATTGTATACTCTATAATAAATTAACACATTATGTTTTCTTTTCATATACTCTTCAAATAGGAGGCCTTGTAACCCAAATTGGCAACATATTTGAAGATAATATCATGTCTTGCATATCAGGAGGTCAAATTGTGACTTTCCTATTTCCACATGTGGAACGAAGAAAGCTCTCTTTTTTATAGTTTAATATAATCTATTTTCAAAGCAATTATTGCTTAAGTGCAATAGACTCCTTTTTTGTGCCAATGTTTACGGTTTCACAATGTAAGTTTTGTTTGAAATTATTTTTCGCCACATTGGTAACATTACAGGATCAATTAATACTTTAAAGATTTCTTTAAACATGCCCTTTAATTCCCATTACACTTTCATTGGTCCACCCTGTATTGTTCCTTGACATTGGAATCATTCATATAAATACATTGCCTAAGGATTCGACACAATGATAAGACAATGGAGATTTTATATAGGAAGTATGCATCCTTCCATCTGAATAAACTTTATTCTATATATGAATCATATAACATATATATAACTATTTCTGTTGAGTTACATAATTTGCTCTGCAAATCTTTATGTACAGTATTTATATGAATAAGCAATTGCACAATATATTTTCTTTACGTATAGATATTCAATCAGATAATAATAATTGCATGAACATCAATATGTTACACTACATGCTGAAATTATAATTACCTTAATAGTCAATCAGCGCAAATGCCATAAAATACCTTTAACATGGCCCCCACGAGCGGACATTAAGATCACACAACTCGGATTCCCGGACATGGAAGTACACGTTCACGAGGGCGTCTCGGGCTGGGCATATGATTATGGCATATTAGGATTTGATTGGCCCCCACGAGTGGACATACCGAAGATCCCTCAACTTGGATACCTGCGACATCAGGTGAGCGTCACAAGGGACGTCTGCAGGCAGGGTTTATGTAACCTACAAGTGGACATTAGATCCCTCAACTCGAATACCCGGACATTACGTTTGCCTCACAAGGCGTCTTACGGGCTGGGCACTTTATTCTTGTTGTTCAATAATTGATAATATATTTATATTGTACAAGCATAATCCACCGATTTACTTATGAAAGTGCTTATTATTTTATGACATCATTAAATAATAATGTTAAACGTCCTCCGACATACAAAATGTAGACATGCAGTTGTCTAATTTACATAGATTGTAATAAATTACTCTTTGATAATCGTTTTCATTTGCAATTGGGAACAAATCATGTAAACACACATTTTGAACCTGTCCAATAGTTAATCATTTCTGAACTTACAAACATAGCTTTTGGGAGTGGAGGGTGGGTTTTTTCCTGTCTACTCAGATGAAAGCCTCACAAACTTATGACCACCGTAACAGTGCATGCTCTATACCAATGCAATGAATGCTATTGACAACAATTGGTGATTAACACCTTCAAGAAAAGTCACAATAGGTGCATGCCCTAATTGGATGCTTACACTTATTACCTCAAGGTTTACAACCTAAATTGATGAGTCCCAATGATGAAGTGAATAATGATACGGGGGATCTCACCTATGCAAACAAATTTTAAATAGATGCTGCGCCCCATTTAAAATCTCATTATCAATGATTTCAAAATTAATTAAATCAAGTTAAGGGGGAAGATACCCAAGGAATTGAAATAATTGAACATTTTAATTTTAACATTTTTTTTCATAAGTAACATATGCATCACATTAGTATGATAGGATATTGACAAAAGACACCGCTGAAATTTGATTTCAGTGCCCGTTGCTATGGTAACGGCGGTCATATTGGATTAAAAACCTGCTTCACGGGAATACGTTTTTCTCAGTAACGGTTTGATCAAATTGCTTCATTTTTGGTACATATACTTGTCTATACATTATCTGTGTCACTACAGAGCCAGTTTTTTGAATTTTTGCCCTCATTTTGAAATATTGCATTTTTGCATACGTAATTAGGTGTAAAAGTTCATTTTTTGCCGAAAACCGCTGATTACATATGCAAAAATTCAAATATTTCAAATTGAGGGCAAAAATTCAAAAAATGGCTTTGTAGTGACACAGATAATGTAAAGACAAGTATCTGTACCAAAAATGAAGCAATTTGATCAAACCGTTACTGACAAAAACGTGTTCCCTTGAAGCAGTATTTTAATCCAATATGGCCGCCGTTACTATAGCAACGGGCACCGAAATCAAATTTCAGCGCTATATTTTGTCAATATTCTTTCATACTAATGTGTTGTATATGTTACTTATGGAAAATAATGTTTAAATCAAATTAATACCACACATTTCTAATGACATGTGGCGTAGAATGTATTTTTGTTAAACCAAGGAATAATGCATCGATTAAACAATCTCTCATATCTGCGTTACAATGCCATTCACAAACAGTAAGGGTAAAATTGTCTGCAAAGTCTAGCTGGCTCATGTTTTCAAGTGAATCTACCCAGGTCCTGTCACCTCTGATGATGGAGCATTCTGCCCATTACTTAACGTTACATTGTTTTTGGTTGCTCCTTTGATTGAAATATTGATTTATTTCTGTAATCATCAGTATGTTTGTTTTAAGCAAATAAAAACGCGCTGCGAGTTCCTATACATGTATAAGCAAATATACACTGAAATTTGTTAATGTGATTCGAATAAGGTAGCGCTGAGTGCTATATACAACGTAAAATTGAATTTTGCAGTTTGTTGGGTCATTTGAGAGTTATTTGAATTGCCACTTGGTAACAAGCATACAATAATGTACGTATCTACATTGTTTGAAAGAAAATTCACTGCAAAATATTATCAATTACAAATATCATATAGTCTGGTTTTAGGGAATGTGTCATTTTACTGTAAAGTATATCGAAATGCATTGCTTTGCAAGTACGACGCAGATGGTTATGAATATCACATAACCAAGACCTACCTTCGTCAACTTTTCTTTTTTCTTATTTAAATACTTACTGAATAACAAGTTGCTTTTTGTTTCTTGTTCTTTTCTACAGATGATGTTGATGTGGACATTAGTATTTGTAATGTCTCAGACATTACCCACGGTAGCTCAGGATGATTATGGGGACGATGGCTTCGAAGGATCTAGCGCTTACAATAGCATGGATTTATATGATTATGGAGCCCAAAGTGCGGAATGCAAGGAACGCTACGCAAATTACACTTTTTCAGATGGTGGAAATGGTAAGTCTTTTAAAAGCTATTCAAGAAACTACACATAACCAAAAATTTCCTCTAAAAAGTTTGTCAAGTTGCTGAAGTATTATACAAATGCACGTAGGCATGAATGAGTTATTTACTCGTCTGCCAGTCTGTGTGTATATTAACTTTGAAATGCAATGTTTAAATCAAAACAATTCAATAACTATTTAGCCTCAATTCATATAGACTATTATCATTGTATATCTTGATATTTTTTAGTAAGACAACCTGAGTTTACTAATACATCTTGTTTTGATACAAGTCCAATGCAATGTTTATTCCACTTTAATAATACTTTCATATAAAACAGCTTTCAATAGACATTTTACAACTACACCAACTTCAATTGTCTCAAGTAACATGTATATCTGTATGCCTAAAGGGACATCTACGCCACACAAAAATATAATTTCAGTATTAAGCAATTTATCTTAAAGATCATTTGAAACTCCACACTACCTTTTCTTAACCATCAATATAACCGGCATTTGCAAAGTTGTTTACAATCTAAATAATCCAGCATTGCCAATATATGACAATATACTTGCACCCTCAAGCGTTTTAAGTAACAGTACAATGTATTACTTAATACAATTGAAAGCTTATTTTAGAGCTATGTCAAAAGAATTAGAATTGTTGGAATTCTAATTATGTGCGTGTGGGCGCAGCCAATGTAATAATCGTTGCATCTTAATATTTTTGTTCGTTTTGTTTTGAGAAAGTATCAATTAATTTCATCAATCGTTTAAAAGGTGTTCAAAAATAATTAGGTTGTTTCAATCACGTTTTTCTTAATATTATTAGCTATTTTATAATTATTTAGACATGTCTGCTACATGTTCCATAAGTTTTCTTAAATATATTGTGCGTTGTTGTTTTGCCGACGTAAGTGAACATAGATGTAAACGCGGATTTGTTTTATTACCAAACAAAGTATGCAGTCTATATATAATTATCTTTTAAAATCCACTAATCAATAATTCGTATTTTGCTGAACTAACTTTTTCAAACGCTTACATGTTGTCATGTAAACCACCCTTTTTGCATCTTTTGATGTATGAAGGGTGGTATTTTGGATTGATGAACCCAGTTGATTAACATTGTCAAGTTTAGAAATATTTGACAAGATATGTACTTTTAACTTGCTGAAAAGAGTCATCATTTTCTTATTTAGCTGAAAATTTTGCCAAAAAGCGATGTTTTTGTAGAATGCTTGCGATGCGAAAAAAGTAGTTTGTTGTGATAGTTATTATCATGTATCTTTTCGATGTGTCTGAGTTTGAGAAGGCAAGCTCTGTTTATAATGTCCTAGCTTAATAGCACTCAAGCCCGTAGCCAGGTGGGGGGGGGGGTGCGGTGGGTTGTCGCACCCCCCCAAATTTGACAATGTACAAAAAAAGGTCCACAAAAAGTCCCTAATTGACCACCAAAAGAACACCTTAAAGCGTCAAAACAAGTAAATGTAAGTCTTTTTTTACTAAAATACTACACAAAATGTTTGGAAAACTGCTAAAAAACTACTAAAATTAGTTTAGGGTCGACCAAAACGAAAATTTTTCCTCCAAAAGGTCCACTTTTTGAAAATCCGCACCCCCCTTGAAAAAATCCTGGCTACGGGCCTGATAGCACTCACCCTTGTATCAATATATTGAGGGAGGTCCATACCTGTACACTGGTATAATTCAGACGTAGCAAATGTAATGGTTTTCTACGAAAAAAATCCAGGTACTGGGTTTGACAAATTAGATGTATACGATTAACTCATAAACTTATTAATGAAATGCAAATATATTTATGAACATTGCAAACAAATCAAGGTTGAACAAAATACTTTTTAACTTTCCACACATTAATATAGCGGATACCTAACCATGAAAAAATCTACCGGCAAGTGTGAGCTTATTCTGAAACAATGCAACATAGCAAGGGAATAGTTGCAGTTTGAAATACTCTAAAAGCAACATCGTTTTGATTCGCCATATGGTTTTTTTTTAAATGCGTGGCGGTTCAAAACGATTAATATGAATTACATATTTAAAATATACAATTGCTCCATTTGTTACATCTGCTTAATAGCGTTTGATTACTGTTAATGAGTACTTTCATTACTTGAGAGACTTGTTCGAACACAATAACGGAAAGTCACAATTTTTTAATTGATTGAGTTCATTAGATATTCGAATTCTTCATGAAAATTATGTCATGCTTATTGTTTTTCTTCCCCCCCCCCCCTTCAAATTTGTCATTTGGTGATAAAAAAATGCAATGCCAATCAAGAAATAACGATAAGCCGTAAGTTTGATTTTGGGTTCCTTGATTATATATCTGGAAATATTCAAGTGAATATCTTTTTTGTGTTTGTTTTGTTGCAGAAATTCCATGGTAATAGGTTTTATTAAAAAACATAATTATTACGCATCATAAATCAAAAATTAAAACCGAAAGCTCCCATATCCAACTTTATTTTACCAAGGTTTGTTAGAGAACTATAATTTCCATTTATTCAGTTTTCAAAGTAAAAAACGCCCATTCTGAAACCTCAAAATGGCAAATTAAAATTTCTGTAACATTTTCAATGTTAGAGAGTTGCATTGCCCATCGCCACGAACTAGCAATTATCAATTAGCCGTGGATAGTTATTATAGCTATTATACCTTCCAGCTATATTAGCTCTAGAGCATTGTTGTGTTTAACATAAAAGATAAATAAAAATAGAATTTTCTTAACTATCTTTTTTTTAATCTAGAGGCGGATTATTCAGAATCGTCATTTGCCCTTTTCGTGAAAGCTCTTCTCAAGTATTTGTTGTACTTTGATTCTAAGAAAAGATTAATTACACCGAACTTCAGATAATTAATCGTTCAAATAAAATACCACCTATCTTTGATGATGTTTCCATGTGTTCTCGTGTTGCATTGTAATTCGCGTATTAAGAGTGTTACTCTATCAAGTGCTATCAAGTGTTAAAGTAAATCTATTTAACCCAATCTCCAAACTAAATCGCATACATTTGCCTAGTTCGATATATTCAAACAATAACATTTATTGGATTTATTATGTGTCTGGCGTAAATGGTAATGATTGCAAATTAAGGAGAATCGTTTAAGCGGTTGAGCTAAGTTGTTTCTTACTCTTCGTGTTTTTTTTTCCCATTAAAGTAGTAACTTGATTATTTCCTTTAATTTTATGGGTTTTTTTCTGTTTCCTTTTTTTTTGTGTGATTTCGATGGAATGTCTTGTATATAATAATAAGTGAATTGTTTTCTCTTGTTTCATTTGTTGACCTTAATTTAATCCTGATCATATCGGGCCCAACACCGATGTTGACCACAAAGGGTTTTTTTAACCAACACATGAACGCTAAAGTAATTTTTATTTCCAAAATAAATGTCTCATGCAATATATTCAATCCTTTAATGGAGGTCACCAAAGAAGAGGGTACCAAGGTACCTGAAGCAAACTGAACTGCTTTATCTCGGATAATGATGACTTGTTTCAGTGTAATTGACTATTGATAAAGTGTTGTTAACAAACCGATTCAGGCATCAATTCCAGCGACCTAGAGTATTAAATAACACATTGATGTATTTTACTCTTCTGCTTTTCAACTGTTTCCAATTCAGAGAACTGACGATATTTTTTATTTTCTATGTTTTCTTAAAAATTACCCATTATCTTTCCTCCTTGACTAGTAATTACATGATAATGACGACAAAAATGTAATCAAATTGCTGTTATGTTGTTTAAATTCATGGCAATTCACGCAAAAATGCACGAACGCATTGACTATATTTTCAATCAACAATATTTTTCGTCGTTAAATAATAACTTATAATAAACGGTGTCTCAGAAAAAACCGTACCCTGTCTGATTTTTTTTAAAGAAGTAGGGAAAATAAATTCGTCATCATGACATCTTAATGCGATATAGTTAAGAAAAGCATTATTAATGTTGTATACTGGACATAATGATTTATACTGAGACACCTCGTACAGTTTCTGGGCAGATACAAAGAACAGATTGAAAGTAATCAATACATTTTTCAAAGTTGTTTACAACCTAAATAATCCTGCCTAGAAAATGCACTACGACTCGAGGTGCATTTTGTACGTTATATGCATGTATCCCCAGCATTTAAGCTTGTTTCAACTTATTACTGTTTATCAGTTTATATGAACCTTAAATTAATAATTAAACTAGTACAAAAAGAGAAATCTATAACTGTTGAAATCTTAATCAATCGGAAGTAGAAACAGGCACTATAATAATTGCTACACTAAAGCATCTGTTTTATTTTTTTGTTGTCCCTGTTTTCGGTTGGTTTTTAGAGTGTTTAAGTGAATATATATAATTTCATTTTTTCATATTTATACCTGCGTGTTCATTTGAATACAATACAAATGCAACATTGCTACAAATATTTGAAGTAAATGATTCAAAGCAAATACAAACAAAATATGTCATAATGTTTCCAAATGCACTCTTCATTTTGCATAATAGAATCGTCGTCGTCGTCCTATGAGTCATGACTGACCCGTTGTGACCCTTTTGATGATGTCGTTCCAA
>JXSR01S006681.1:137157-153385 GCA_000969725.1 Ophiothrix spiculata
GATCCTTTCTTTTTAAGAGTGTTGGTATGAATAATTGATAATGTTTTCATGTTATGTTCGTAAACTAATGTACTACGGAACCTGCTCTATGAAATATAATTTCCTACCAATTAAATGTTCTTTCTGTTATCTACCTAAATTTTCCTCCCGAAATCGCGAATTAGGTGATGAATCTGGGAACATGTTTGAGTGAATTTCTTGATTTTCCTGTATTTTTCAATCTATTATATTTCTCCCTTTACTTTATACACTTTCCCGGTATGACATTTAAGTTCGTGTGCACAAAACTGGACAAAGGCTAGTCCCTGACTAAGTGAAATTTGGTTTCTTAAAAAATAACAAATTTTTTAGAATCTGTAATAAGTTGTGTCCTTGCTTAACATCTATAATTTGATATTTGTTTGTTTTGAAATTCCAATCATATAAAAACAAATAAATCATATGATAAAAAGTATCAGTATAAATCTTAAAACAAAAACATAAATCATCACTTAATGTTGTCCAAATGCGTTAATTTTTAAACTTTCATATTTTCATACGTTAATCATTGATTTCAATTAAGGTAGTTCAAACTTTAAAACCATACTCTCACATAAAATTTAATCAAAAACAAATTTAAGAACGGTTTTTGAATTATAATCACGTATTTTACATAAGCTTATTAAAAAAAAATCAACATGAAATGGCAATTGGTTAGGACAATTGTCTAGATTGGCCAAATGCTTTCCTTTTTCGTGCCTCATGAAATCTACTGATTGAATGTCTCCAATCTGCCACCCTCACATACTATATTAAAGCAGACCAAGCAAATAGTGTTTTAACTACTTTTAAAATGCTTTTAGCATATTCAAAACATCAATGTGCATTCTGCTTACACTCAGACATGCAGTCGACCCCAGTTTTAATATTAATATACGTGAAGAGCCCTGCGAAGAAGAAAGAGAAGATGCTTTGTCATTGATGCATTCTGTTTAGGCGTACAGTAATTTATACTCTCCTAAAATCAGTGCGGGACAAGTTTGAAATTCTATCCGCACTTAAGATTGAGATAGAAGCTTGTAACACCATTTTGCATGACGTCACGTCAGCGTAGCCATTAACACGTGCTGTCTGAGATTATACCCTAGGCACAATTATTGAAGTAATTTGCATTTCATTTATATACATCATAACATTTTAAGCTTTATTAACTTATCCCTTGATACCTCAAGTAACTTGCAAATAAGGTAGCGACATTTCTATCAGTGGCATATTCACTATCTGTTGTTTTGAATTATATCCTTTACTCAAGATAAGAAATTAGTTAGATTTATATATAAATTGGCAAGTTGTTATTTAGTTTCGTTGTGTTAACAAATGCATGCTACGCCTTTGTGTCAGATATCCATATATACTAAATATTTTGACAGATCACTTTACAAATAACTAAAAAAATTACTAAATCTATTACGTTCGACCAATAATTACATAATCTTAAAGCTACTTGAAGACGGGGTTCAAATAGGGGGTAACGGCAAGCGATGTAAATCTGCAGATTTTAAATTGAATTTACCGCCAGTAATCGTGTGTTACAGCTGACTAATTCGCTAACCACCACAGGCTGCCGTAGCTAAGGCTAAGAGTCTGCTGTCGTCCATTTCTTAAATCCGTCACCCTCCGTTGTCAATTTGTTATAGTGTGAGCCATGCTTGAAGACAACAAAATAGTATGAATAGAGACAGACAGGATTGATTTTTGACTAGAAAAATTCTATTCAAAGTATATAATGGTACATTGCATTCAACCAAAAACAAAAACTATTGGCTTTATAGATAGTAGAAGTCGGGGTAAAAGTAAATTTGATACTGTATATATTACATTTTGGCAAATTGTGTTTCGTTTTCAATGCGTTAACAAAACTTGAGATAGATAAAAATATATACGACAATCATGATATATGACTATAACATACGGTAATTGATTGTAGGTATTAATAGCGTAATTCATTCCGCTAAAAAGGTTCTGTCAAACCTGTTTCATTTTGACCTGATAACGATCATGTAATTCTAGTGGAATTAAATGGCTGAAGTATTGAACGTACCCCGCAAATAGATAGTTGCATTCGTATAATCTGTTTGATGTTCTCCCATGATACTTTTAATGTAAAAAATGCACTTATTATTTTCGCACTCTCATTTAACGAGGAAGTAGTAAAGTTGCTTATTCCTGCCTTTTTATTTATTTTATGAGATTGGCATTTTTTATTCTATTTTATTTCATTCCTCAAATAATCTTAAACGAAAGATGTATTAACAAACCTGGCAGCAACGATAAACCAAGACAAAATTAATCAACAAAACTTTCATAATTTGGACAGCCAGAGTATAGAGTGGTTCACTCGCAGAACTATAAAAAGTACGTTTTTGAAGTTTGGGCGAGAATAATTTTAGTGGATTATGGATTTCTATTTGTTGGCTTGTTTTGTTTATTAGCAGGAACTTGTGATACCGATTTGCAACCGTATCTCAAATTATTTATCATTATTTTGGATTCATAAGAAGCACAAATAAATCTGCCAAATGTTGTTTGAAATTATAAGGAAATTTTGTTTCTCAGAGAAATCATTTGTATTTCATTAACGTACATCACAAGATTACTAAGCTTAAATATTATCTTAAAAATACAGAAGCATTTTTGTTAATCATGATCCAGTTATTTAGATTTGTAATTATAATTATTATTTATGGTAAATAAATGTGATTCAAATGCAATATCCTCCGAGCATACTACTTGCGTGTTTGCACAACTTTCATTTATATATATTCATTACAAAACATTGTATATGACAACGCTTACAATCACCACATAAGGTAATAAGATTGCAAGTAATACATCCATGGAAAAAGGAGGTGTTATATACATCTTAACTTGATAACGATGTAGCGGTAATGCTACATGCTGTGGAATTAAAATCTGTACTCTGTAAATAGACCGTGGCATTTCCGTTGTGAATTTGGTGTTTTACCGTGGTGTTTTTATGCAAAGTGTAACCAAATCGTGTTAACGTTATTTCTTTATCTTATTTAATCAGCACGTTGTCGCAAATTGGTTGGTGATGTTGTTTTTGTATCATTATTATTTCTTTTTCTTTTTTAATTAAATTCGTCAAAACAGCCTAAATTGAATCAGTAGTTTGTAAAGATGAAAAACTAAACATGCGCTTAATTATATTCAGGGATACATATATATTACGGGGGATAATATTTAACGTCATTAGGGAAACTTTGAGTGGTGCATTCACACATTTGTAAAACCTAAGTAAGAAAGAAAAATGTTATTCTGACCAAATACAATTTGGATATTGCCGACACAGGCAAAACAATACTTGCTTTATCACCAATGGATTGTTTCTGTTAGGGCTGAAGCTTGTGACGTCATTTAGCATGACGACAAGCTGCCTCTACAATTAACACGTGTTGTCTAGTATGATACCCTAGGCACAGTTATTGTATACATTTGCATTTCATTTACGTACATCACACAATTCTTTTGCTCTCCTTACTTCTCCCTTGATACGACAAGTATCTTGCAAATTAAGTAGCAATAGTTTTTATCTGAGGCATAATTATAACCTATCTGCATTGAAATATTGTAAGTTATTGTTGAGAGTAAATAGATGTAAAATAAATGTATTATCCTTGGGGCACCAGTCGCGTGTTTGCTGAAATTTAATTTGGACATTACATTCATCATAAACATTGTACAAGATAAGATTGCAGATAAAAGATATTGTATCGTAAGGTAACATTGCCATAATCATTGATAGGAGGTGCTCTCAAGACAGTTACATCTTGGCTCGATAACGATCATGTAATTCTAGTGGAGCTAAACTTGCGCAAGTATTGATCATAACCTGCAAATAGACCGTAGCATTTCCATTATATGTCCGTCTGAATACCTTGATGTTATCCCGTAGTGTTTTTTGCAAGTGTAACCAATACGGTTTTTTGTATCTCATTGAAACAGCATATTGTCACAATTGTGTTCGTTGTGTTTAGTTGTTGAAATACCTGAAAATAATAAGCAATAGCTAAACCATACTCGAGGAAATTAGCCTTAAGATCAGCTATTTCAAAACAGAAAATAAACCAGGTCAACTAAGGAGAAATACTTTACGCCATTGGGACTGTTTATAGAGTGGTACATTATGGCTTTATAGATAGTAGAAGTCGGGGTAAAAGTAAATTTGATACTGTATATATTACATTTTGGCAAATTGTGTTTCGTTTTCAATGCGTTAACAAAACTTGAGATAGATAAAAATATATACGACAATCATGATATATGACTATAACATACGGTAATTGATTGTAGGTATTAATAGCGTAATTCATTCCGCTAAGTGCAAATTGCATTCTAATCGTTTGATCGCTTTATTAACGTGAAAGTAATGTTTTTAGATGCGCCTACATAAATACCCTACCATCATACAGGATATTAAAGAACAATATAACAATAAGAGTATTTATAACATTGTTTTTGTTTTCACCACTCTGTGTCACATTTCATGATTTAGATGCGGTATGAATGGATACACTGTAGTAAGTATTAGAAAGTGCTATAGATAGAATAATACGTGAATGCTTCGTCAAGAGATACACATGGCAATGTATATATGATCAGAATCGGTGTGTTTTTCCTCATTATTGGCCAAAGACAACTCCAAATACCAATCATAGTTAGGCCTAACAATAAAAATAGATGTGATTTGCAGTTTCCAAAGATACTATAACATGTAGAATTAAACGATAATCGGAGAAAATATGTTTAATACTTATTTCATAACATGCCAGCTAAAGAGCAACTTATTTGACTTGTATAAATCTGAAAATTAACTATCCATTTTTAAATGATTATAACTTTAAAACCAGGATTCGCATGGCAACTAAAAACATATGTATTGATAGAGGAAACTTGTAAAATTAATTTAGTACTAAACATTATGCAATCAGTAAACTTCTAAGATAGCAAGAAGGTCTGAAAGTTCAAAGTGGTTGAGCCAATATACCATACAGTGTTGATACTCTTCTGCAACTTCACTATGACGACATGACGACTCATACAGCTAAACGGTTTAGAATGGCTTTATTAATTAACTTTTTCATATACAATCATATTGCTCAAGACAAAGAAACCCTGGCCCTTTCACTCATATGATTTAAATCCGCTCAATTACTGTTTTGGGTTATCTGAAGGACAGTACATCCCGACACCCTGGACTATTCCTCACCCGAAACAGAACATCACCAGTGAAAACAGGAAGATCAAGAAGAACGCATGCACAAACGACCAGAGCTTTGTCATTAGAGTATTTTTTTTTTTTGAAATCTGCAAGGAGACCATCTAGAACATATTCTGAAATACTAGGCAGCTTAATCTGGATAAGAAGGATGTAATTTGATATGTCCCTGTGAGTGTAACTTTGAATGTGTAATAAGGGGTAATGCTGTTGTGTACCATTTTAAGATGAGCATAATGCGAGAGTTACTCTTTGACAAATTAAAAACATTTTAATGAGCATCCAGTAATTATTAAGACAAAACCACAATCAAAAATCTTTGAATTAACATTGTAAAAGCTGTTTCCCTGAATTGGTCATTAAAATGATCATGAATGATTCTCCTGTCTTCAAAGATTGATCCCTCCTCTACATGTGACTCGCACATTTGTTTTTCTTCTCAGTATGAAAGTAGGCTTTTTACGTTTGACGTAATTTACGTTGAAAATGATTTTCAAAAAAGACAAATATATCATGTTTGGTACCAAATTAACTTTACAAGTTTCCTCTATCAATACATATGTCTTTAGTTGCCATGCGAATCCTGGTTTTAAAGTTATAAGCATTTTGAAAAGGGTAGTTAATTTTTGGACACCCTGTAAAATGGTTTTTTTTAATTAATATTGCAATAAAAATATCATATTTTATGGTTCCAAAGGTAAAAAGAAATAGATTTAGATGATATTTTTCAAAATGTGTAAATTAAGAAAAAACGTTTCTGTTTTCTTCAATTAGTTTTTGATTGTATTAAATATAAAAAACTGTATTTCTTTTAAATATTTGATATACGTTCATTCGATACAAAGGAATAGGGATATGTTATTGTCGAATGATATTTTGCTTGTCAACAGTCCTATCTCCTACCTGAAATGATATACATCATGTCACCAAGCTCGATATTGTAAAAAGCACAGTTATTGATATGATCTATAAACTGAGTGAAATAAGCACAAGAAACTAGATCATATTTGACTGGTTATCACTGTGTGGCTTTTTCCTTCCTTACCCGTTATGTCAACAACTATTCGAAGGAAACTAAATATTTCTTGTGGAAGAGCAAGGAGTAATACGTCAAATGTAATGAGAAGCTTGATTGATTAAAAATACTCATTGTGTTTACAGAAAACAAGATAATTTGTCGATGATATGCGTATTTCTTGCTGAACTACCGAAAAATTGTTCAGTTAAAATGTCATGAAGGTAGATTTACGAGACAGGATATACAAAGGTTTTTCTGAGGAAAGTTATACTTATGTTTGTTACTTTTCAAAGACATTGGATCAATTGATTTTAATGTATAGCATGTATATTAGAGTTCAGATTGTCATTAAAGGAGTTTTGTGTACTCTACTCCAAACTTATGATGTAACACTAGGTTAAAAAAAGTTCGAGTATTGATAAATAACATTTATATTTATGTATGAAGCTGTAATTAAGTCAACAGATTAAGAGGAGCATTAAGTATATTTTTAATGGAAAATTGAATATATTGTTCATTACCTCATTTCTATTTATATATTTCTCCCAGCATATTATTTTTACTAGATAAACATTTTAAAGACGGGTAGTCTTGTTGCCATGTAATATTTTTTTATAAACGGCTTTGACAATATCGCTTCAATTATATGTGATGGCTCATCCCGAAAAGGGGGACTTAACGACAGAACACTTTTCAAGAAACTGGTGAAAAACGTAACAAAAAGGTAAGATGTCATTTCAAAGCTTACAAAATGTTCTAATACATGAAATGATAAAATCAAAATTGATATCATATACAAAGTCCCCTCTTTCGGGTGAGTCATCACATATATACTACTCTATGAATTATAACCTAACTACTAGTTTAATGAAAAACAAATTCAGATCTTATTTGGAGTAGGCGTAATAGAAGCTTAATAAAAACAATTCAAGTCAAGATACATCATCAAAACCTGACTTGGTACAACACGATGTATGATACTGTACGCACATGATTGAAAACAACCGCTCAGTCAGTGTGTCTCTATTTGACCCAGAATTTAACTACATCGAATGCCAGTTTGAAATGTAGATTCAGATTCAGCAGTATCGACCCGTTTGTTTAAGGATGATGTTTACCTTGGATTAACATAAGTGTTAAGCTTTAGCAATGGTATGTAAATTGATGCTTCTAGAAATCAAGAGGTGCAATGCGACATATTTAGAATCAAAATCGTTTTTGCAGTATGACACAACCTAAAGAGGTATTTATTGAAGAGATTGAAGATGTAAACAATGCTTTCTTCAGGCCTGGGTTTCTTATCAATATGTTACATAATTGATGAATATTGGGAAAGTTTCGAGTAAATGTCTGCTTTCGTTCTTATTTCTTCGAAACTTTAACTTGCCTATTCGAGTTTTCTAAAGTTGGACTATTTATAGGAGGGGCTATTATATCAAAAATGCTTTTTACATAATTTCTTTCAGTAAACAGTTGTTATGTATTGCAACATGAAATGGCTTTTTTTTTAATCGGATCCGGGAAAAAATGTGTTGCGTCTTCATTTGAACGTATTTGAATTTAATGAAATTCATGTTAATTTTAGAAACATTTTAAATTATTAATTTCTGATTTGTCAATGGGTCAAAATGGGTCAAAATTTACCAAATGGGGTTCAAGTTCAAATGTATGTCGATATTTAAAGACTCCCAAAAAAAGTATCGCCTCACCTCAAAAAATGGCCAGTGCGCTAATAAAGAACTCGCAAACGTAATTTAAAGATTTTGTGTACAAGTGCTGGAATTTCAGCTTCTTTTTGCGCTGTACAAACCAGTAACGCAAGTATGAGGAAAGCAAGTTTAGTCACTAAAGCGTGCGGTTTTTCAAAAGCATCAGATTTAATGCCTTAGTGTGTTGCCTTTAAATGTTTTTATGTGTAATTTGTAAATATTTTGTAATTCAGTTTATGCTGCGATGCAATGTGAATAAGCCTTGAATTGAATTTAAAATGTTGAGTCCATATGAACCCCCCTTGACCACTTCACTGTTAAATCGAATTAATTTTACTCATCAAAATTAGCAAAGGAAAAAAGCACAAAAAATATCAGGTTTTAGTAACTGAACATATTAAAACGTTGTTTAAAAGATCACATTTAGTACTATAACAATAAAAATGTTAAGGAATATAAAAGAGAAAAAATTCTATATAAAAAGCAGATAGCATGTCCAGTTATTGTCTAGACTTCTGAAATTACAAACATAATAGGTTTATTTAAGAGTCCATATCCGTTGCACTAGAGATTTCTTTGACGAGACTAATCACTCTTACTTGTTATACTTTGGTTGATTCAGTGTTTGATTTGATATGCTCTAAATCTATATCAAAACACGAGTGCTCTTCCGGTTTAATAATGTGACTTACCACAATGTTTCTAAAAGTCAAGCAGGGGAAAGTCATTTCAAATAACCGTGTTGACTTTATCCAAGTCCCAGTTTACTACTTCAAGGTTGTTACGTAAAAAATAAGTGTTATTCCATTCTACTCGTCGAGGCTGGTGAAGTATATTCAGATGATATTGATGATAAGAATATGATATATTCCATAATATATTATCGTTTCAGAATCAACAACAAGACAGTAAAGGAGTTTCATGTATTTTTTATGCAATCTCAATTAATTTGAACGACCCCAATCCTATTATAACAAGCAAATAAAATTCACTATCTTTTGAATGAAAAGATCATTTTTAGCTTATTAAAAAGTTTTTGATCAAAAGTGTCTACCAAATAGATTAAATTCCCCTCCCCTGTTTTTGAATAGTTTACATTACATGTCATTTTTCTTGACCAAAAGAAGTTATGTTTTCTTAAGTTTGCGGTAAATTCCCCAGTGAGTTTTCACATATACCGCATACATGTTCCTGCACGTTACGTGACACAAAAGTCAAACAGGAAACACGTCTCCTTTCCGTCAAGTGTTGCTAAAAACAAGACATGAATGCCTTACAACGATTCTCTTTGTTCACAGCTTATAAACCACCTGGCCAGCTATTCATACCTTTCCCTATAACAGAGATAATCGAGTTGTATAACATTTTTAAGATGACCTGGCCTTACGCATCACATATATTTCTTTTTATTGTAGAAACTGATCAGATACAACATGCTCGAGCAAGTTTACTTAATGTATTATTAACATGCATGTGTAAAGAAATAAGCTATTAACAATTTTATTAGTTTATAATAAGTCCGATTAAAATGATCCAAAATCAAGTCTCAGTGAGTGATTAAGACTATCGCAATATTGAATAATAGAAGTAGATGCAGTATCTTTTTGTTTATTTTGGTTTATTGTTGAGACACTGAGCAAAATAGCAGCGTTTTCTATTCAACTACAGTTTACTTCTATACGTTTGACCTACGGTACGTTAACTCAAAACTAATTTGTTGATGTCCGAACTGTTCAATAACAGTGTAGCTTGTTTAGAAAGCCGGTGCCTTACAACCTTACAAACAAAACAAAACACTGATAAACCAGGCCGGTTCCTACACATCCTTTGGGCTGCCGGATGATTCAACTTAGATATATTCATATTGACAAACTATATATGAAATAAATTGAAAAATCACATCTTGATTGTTTTTTTACAAAGTATTTTTATTTATATAGATTGCATACACTAGTAGCAGACCAAGATTTTGTCCAAGACATCAGTTAGCAAACATCATTGCTTTACTAGTATTTAATTAACAAACATACAAACGCTTTGAAAATCCTGATTAAAAATTCATTACTTGAAATGTCATGAAGTTAGATTTACGAGTCATGAAGAGGTTTGCTACATTAGAAGACACTGAACTTTATTATTGGGTTCAAAGCCTCATCAAAAAGTAAATTTGTTGGAACAATTTGTGATAAAGTTGTTCTGAACATAATGCTATTTTAACATAAATATGCCTCAGTCCAACAATTGGAATGCTAACTGATATCTAAATACTTGGTTTTACTGAAATTCTGGTATTAACATTGAAAATTTACATGTTTGTGTATAAAGCTTTTATTAAGGACATGCTCCAGACCCATTTTGGGAAATAATGCACTTTTTGATGAAATTAGTGTTTTAACTTAGTGATATTTTTGAAATTTCAGCTTCAATTTACTTTTTAGTTGACTTTAATACGACATCCGGTTCAAAAGTTATGATTGATCAAAGTGAAGCATGTCGTTGCAAATCGCAGAAAACTATACTTTTCCCTATACTAACACATGTATTGTAATTCTTATGTATTTTATTGTTTTCGAGATGCTATTTTCAACAAAATTGGTCATTAAATTGATTTAAATGACATTTTGCCCCCATGTAAAGCATAAAAGTAGCATTTCATGAATCTGTAATATTTCTGAACACAGCAGTTAGGTTTAAAACACACAAAGTGGTTAATTTTGCCATTAATTTGCATATTTAGTGTTTCTAATCTTTAAGCTCAATTTACGCAAAATGTCGTTTTCGACAACTTTTCATCTTGCGCGCAGTTTTTTTCCGCAACCGTACATGCTATTGCCATAACATTTTTCATGCACTTCCCTGAGACAATTATCTAAAAAACATCAGAGAGAACTTTTGAATTTTACTTTTCGAAAACGTTAAACGACAGATTTTCGTCGAATTTTAGCGAAAAAAAGCGCTTTACGGCAACATTTGAGGTCGTTGACCCTACTTCTGGGAAACAATCTCAAATTCTCTCTCTGATGTTTTTAAGATAATTGTCTCAGGAAAGTGCATGCAAAATTTTGAGGCAATAGCATGTTTGGTTTCGGAAAAAACTGCGCGCAAGAATACCCTATAAAATCCAATATGGCCGCCGTTGCCATAGCAACCGGTGGTGATATGACCTTGAAAATGGTGTGAAAAGAATTCTTTTATTCATAGTTATATAATGACCAAAAATGAGCACCATAGCTCATTTGTTTCAAAAAATCACCGTTTGAGTCTGGGGCATCCCCTTAAGGCATCATATTGAGAGAATTTTTTTTTTCAGAAGGCTGTGTTTACTTTCAAAACCTCAAGAGTAGTCGTATGATTATCAACAAGGCTTTTAATATTTCTACGACCGTTCATTATCATAATTATCTTACGAGTATATAACAGTTACAACATTGTAATTCTTCAGCTAAATAAACATTGTATACGTGTATTCTTGTTGCTTTACAGCACTATTTTCCCTTTACTCAGGGCTTTCAGGTTATTGCCATAGATATTGAATTTTCTATGTAATACATGTCTGTTAATTCTCGTAATACATGTAGTTTGTTTATATATCTACTGTCATATATGGACATTTGTTAACCCTTTCCGACTCTTCTCTATGTAATGAAATATTATTTCAAGACAATTTGCCTTAAAGCAAAAATACGGCATGCATTAAGTGCTGTTGCTTTTGGAGACAAATTATATAACGGTCTCTTGAACTGGATTTGAAGCGCAAGAATCTGTAAGTGAAGCACTGTGCAAGACCATGAAATAGTATGAATTTTCTGTGAATCAAAATAGTAGCTTAATGAGAATCAAATTGGGTCTCTTTTGAGGAGGCGTAAGATAAGCTTTTATGAAAACACTCTAAGTCAAGATGCATCATCAAAACTTGACTTAAAACAACACGATGTATGACACTGTATACACATGATTTTAAAACAACCACTCAGTGCGCCTCTATTTCACATAGAATTAACTAGATCGAATGTCAGTTTGTATTGTGTTTAGTTTCGGATTTGTCAAAGGATGTGGATGACTTGGGATAAAGTGAAGTGTTTAACTTTTGCAATTACATGTAGATAGATGCTCTTGCAGTTCAAGAGTATCCGGCAACGTGGTTAGAATCAAACTCGATTTCCAAACTAATGTTTTAAAAGTTTTAAAACACTCGTTTTCTGAATTAAGCTAATGATGATGAAGCGATGATGAAATAAATGTCCATTTAATCTCAATGTTTGTTTGTTTTATTCATTTATCTATTTCTTTTTATTTACCTATTTTTTTTTCGTGACAAGATATCTTATTTTTGTATGGTGATCTGTTTTTCGCTCACAATATATTTGAAATATTTGATGCAGCAAGTTACTTACGTTCACAGTTAATCGATAAATGCGATTTGCATCGTATAATAACCGCATTCGTCTGCGAAGAAAACTTGAAGGGTACTGGATTACTCTAGGCATATGCAAAACATAAACGTCGAGCGATATTGATGAGACTCTAAAATACAGCATCATAATATCATGGTCATTTTTATTCTGGTCTGTCTTGGCCAATGACCATGTACTCAGTACACACATCACACCCGTGATATAAAAGGTTGCTCTTTAATCTTTAGTGACAGCTTCTTAATCAATGCAATGCAGCCCAACCTATATTTTTTACTTACCATTACTATCATGCGTCCCGTTCACTTTGCTGTAATGTTGACTTGTTTTCAATAATCTGATCTTAAAACCCACAATATATACACAACAATGCAATTTAATCTTCAAACAACACCTAGTTTTTGATCAAATTTAATTCTCTAAGTGAATTTAAAAAAAAAATGAAGAAAAATCATTTTCTGGGATCGTCAGTGCATCGCCAAATAGAATTCACTTCAAGTCTGTTAACTTTCCCAAAGTAAGCCGTTGTTCCATCAAATTAATAGGTGAACCATAGTTATCTCGATGAACTTATTCAAACTTCGTATTCACCATATCTTGCCATATCCGGCTTAGTGAAATCAAGGCAACTAAAAAAAGGCATTCCATTGTATGTATGCAAATGACTGTTACAAGGAAATGTAATTGTAGGTTTTTCTCGCCATTGAAGCAACAACAACAAAATAACATATCTCAATTCTAAGCCATTAGACATATTAAAATATGTATTTGATTTTGAAGTGCCATATAAACTACTTGGGAATCGCAAGCAAGGAAAAGAAAATGCTTAAAGCAGGTATCATGTCCAGTTACCGTCTAGACTTTTAAAATTACAAACAATATAGGTTTACTTAAGATTCCCTCTCAGTAACACTTGAGATTTCTTTACCGAGACTGATCACTCATACTTATATGCTCAAGATTGTTTCAGCGTTGGATTTTCTATGACCTAAAAATCCACATCAAAGCACAAGTGCTCTTCAGGTTTAAGAATTTAACTTACAGGGTTTTGAAAAGGCAAGTAGGCAAAGAAGTGTTATCCTCATAACCGTGGAGATTAAATAGTGGTTTTAGTCTTCTTTCTCCAAGCTGCTACGTTAAAGATAAGTTGTATGCAAGTCGTTGTGGCTGTTCAAGTATGATGCGTATTATTTATACAAATTTCATTACATATCAATCATAATAAAAATATTGTTTCAAAATTCAAAAACAATGCATAAAGGCATTTGAAATGAATTATGGTTATAATCAGTTTTTAGCAAGACCACTACCCATATCACAGGACATGAAAAGTCATTTAAAAATGAAATCGTTGTGTGTCATCTTTAAGTTACTCGCTGACCTTAAAGAACCATTTCTTATTGTTAGCATCCCCATGATAATTTTCCTTCCCCTGTATTATTAAGTCAATTCATCCGTAAATATGATTTCTACTTGACCAAAAATAAGTTAATATATTTCTTATAATTGGCAGTCAAACCTCCAATTATTCTTTATTGATACCAAGAACATGTTCCAACATGGCTGCATGTTACGTGACACAAAATTCAAACAGGAAACAAGGTTTCTTTCCGTCAAGCAGTACTTTATAGAAACAGGACATTGTAAAGGTTGTATGGATGCCTTACAACGTGTCTTTTTGTTCACAACTTATAAAACACCTGGATAGCTATTCAAGCTTTGATTGATTTTGCTATAAAAGCCATATTAAGTGAGTAAGTTATATAACATTTTTAGATAACCTTGCGCATCTGGTAAATTCATATAATTAGGGACTGATCCCGGGGGACTGATCAAATAATAATGAGCTCAGGCAGCTTAAGCTACTTTATATTAAATATGCTAAAGCCAACTTTGTGCTTTTCGCGTGCTAGTGTTTATAATCATTGAAATTGAAATGATCCAAATTTGCAAAATTACATATCAAATAAAACAAACAATATATAATGGGGTAATCATTCATAATTAAATAACAGACGATGGTGCAGTACAGTATTTTCGTTTTACTTTCTGAAATGCATCTTCAAAATGAATGGTCATGACGGATTTATATTAAAGATATTGAGTCAAGTAGGGTTCTTTACTAAGCTACACATGTATTTTTGTACATTTTCCCTGTAATTTGTTGATTTCCGAACTGTTCCGCCACAGACGTGTAGCATGTTTAGATTGCCGGAGCCTTAAGACCTTTCAAATAAAACAAAACACTAAGAAACCAGGTCAGTTCATTTCCTACAAATTTTCCAAGCTGCTAAATAGGGATTTCCGATTTACTCACATACATATAATTATACGAGATATGTTTAAAATCAAATATTGATGTTTTTCATAAAACATTGCTGATATGAACTACATAATTAGAAAGAATTGCTTGAGTGCAAATTTATTTTTATATATTAAAGTCTATATCAGTGAATATCTACTAGCATAGAGAGAGAGATTATATAAAGATCACTTCCTAAAGGGTTATGATGAACATATTTCCCAAATAAAATTGTCCAAAATAGTTTATCATCAATTTCAATATCATCTCTTTTAAAATTTAAGACAAGTTCATCAATGTGCTCCTGCTCCACAGTCTTGTTGGAATATTTTAATATCAGATATGAACTAGACACTTGTTAGATTTTGATTACTGTTTTAATATTTGATCGATGCATGTATAGCACTCTAATTTAAAGGCATCAGGTTTGGAAAGCTGTTCAAAGACATGCGGTATAAGGTTACCATAGCCCAAGGCAAAATACTCTCGAACGTAGAGCTCAGCGCACGACTGCTCTGTAACAGACTATACTTCGGCAAAGTGCCATCTAAGCAGATTGTGGGATTTTCAATATGTCCCGACAGATTTCCGTTTGGAATTAAATATCCGTTGTTTCACTAACCCATGCCGTCTTATTTAATATTACATCGTCTATGTTATGTGACTATTTCTTCGAGAGGTAATTTATCGAATCATGAACAACAATTTTATAACGGGTACGTTAACAATGTTCAAGTAATACAAAAGATTAAAAAAAACAATGTTCAAATAATACGGTACTCTGTAAACATTACGTAAAATTCGTCTTTACAATGAATGTTGATTGTAATGATTGTAAATGATAGGAATAATTCCAAATAAATCCAAAACAATATTTTAAGCATGGTATATGAATGATAACTGTTTCAGCTGCTTTGTTTTATATGATAATAACTAATTGATATCGAATAGAACCTAACGCCAGACAGACATATCTAGTACAAGTATTCTTCTTCTTCTGTTCTTACTGAAATACTCTTTAGAACTTTAGCTGTGCGCTTATGGCAAGCAAGGGAAACGAGATGTAGAAAGATATGTTCTTCAAACAATGACGACAGCTACTTTATCATTGCTTCCCATGCAAATTTGAATAGAATGAAATCATATTTACATATTACTTCCATTTTAGCTCTTAAAGACTTAGTGCTTTCATTACTTATACCATTAACAAGTGCAAATGGATGTTGAAAGTAGGTCTTTCAAACTCTTGTCTATAAAATGCCTACGTTGCTGTTTTTAAATAAATTTTACTCATTTCTTTTGCGTATTCAAACGGAAGAAATTGCAAATAATACATTCACAGAATTCTGTGGAGAGAGAAAATGGCACAACACATTAGTCATGTCAAAATTGTATTTAAATCATTTACTTAAACATCCATTGAATTATTTTTTTATCTGGATTAGTAGAGAGATTCTTTATAAGTTTTCATGATGTTACCGGATTGGACATGCCTCATGAGAATGCCTG
>JXSR01S006681.1:184435-194538 GCA_000969725.1 Ophiothrix spiculata
CAGGTTTCTTAGTGAAAAATTCATCAACCATGCGAATTTTGAATCAAAATTTGCCTTAGCACCTCTTGAACAATAGAAAAAAAGAAAACAAAATAAAATAAAAAAACGCATTTCGCATTTAGGTTTTTTGACCACCGACAGGAAACAAACTTGGATTTTTTTTATGCCTAACAGTCTTTGCAATTATTTTAAAAGTGAAAATGACAAGAGGATGCATTTACGACTAATAAGAGATAAACGTTCGCAATAAGTTGTTCAACCTAAAAAGAATCTGTTGACAAAGCTGAAAATAATAAGCAATAGGTAAAGCATACTCGAGGAAATTAGCCTTAAGATCAACCTTTCAAAACAGAAAATAAACCAGGCCAACTAAATGAGAAATACTTTACGCCATTGGGACAGTTTATAGAGTGGTACATTATAATTCTATTCACTTGGTTTCTGCGTAAATAAAATAAAATTGTTAATTCCGTGTACTGTATACAAATGGGATGTAAGCATTTGGGTTAAACAAATCCAAGATGGTAAAGGGCTACTAAAACGCACTACACTCATTACATACATATATGGTTTGCATACACAATTGAGTGCAAATTGCATTCTAATCGTTTGATCGCTTTTATTAACGTGAAAGTAATGTTTTTAAATGCGCCTACATAAATACCCTACCATCATACAGGATATTAAAGAACAATATAAGAATAAGAGTATTTGTAACATTGTTTTTGTTTTCAACATTCGGTGTCACATTTCATAATTAAGATGCAGTATGAATGGATACACTGTAGTAAGTGTTAGAAAGTGCTATAGATAGAATAATACGTGAATGCTTCGTCAAAAGATACATGTGGCAATGTATATATGATCAGAATCGGTATATTTTTCCTCATTATTGGCAAAAGACAACTCCAAATACCAATCATAGTTAGGCCTAACAATAAAAATAGATGTGATTTGCAGTTTCCAAAGATACTATAAATTGTAGAATTAAACGATAATCGGAGGAAAATATGTTTAATACTTATTTCATAACATGCCAGTTAAATAGCAACTTATTTGACTTGTATAAATCTGATTATAAAATGGGGTTTTTTTTTATTAATATTACAATAAAAATATCATATTTTAGGGTTCCAAAGGCAAAAAGAAATAGATTTAGATGATATTTTTCAAAATGTGTAAATTAAGAAAAAACGTTTCTGTTTTCTTCAATTAGTTTTTGATTGTATTAAATTTAAAAAACTGTATTTATTTTAAATATTTGATATACGTTCATTCGATACAAAGGAACAGGGATATGTTATTGTCGAATGATATTTTGCTTGTCAACAGTCCTATCTTCTACCTGAAATGATATATTTCATATCGCCAAGCTCGATATTGTAAAAATCACAGTTATTGATATGATCTATAAAATGAGTGAAATAAGCACAAGAAACTAGATCATATTTGACTAGTAATCAATGTGTGGCTTTTTCCTTCCTTACCCGTTATGTCAACAACTATTCGAAGGTAACTAAACATTTCTTGTGGAAGATCAAGGAGTAATACGTCAAATGTAATGAGAAGCTTAATCGATTGAAAATACTCAATGTGTTTACAGAAAACAAGATAATTTGTAGATGATATGCGTATTTCTTGCTGAACTACCGAAAATTCTTAAAGTTAAAATGTCATGAAGATAGATTTACGAGACATGATATACAAAGGTTTTTCTGAGGAAAGTTATACTTATGTTTGTTACTTTAGAAAGACATTGAACCAGTGCACCTAAATATACAGCATGTATATTAGGGTTCAGATTGTCATTAAAGGAGTTTTTTGTACTCTACTCCAAACCTATGATATAACACTAGGTTACACAAAAGTTTGAGTATTGATAATTAACATTTATATTTATGTATGAAGCTGTTAATAAATCAACAGATTAAGACGAGCATTGAACATATTTTCAATGGAAAATTGAGTAGATTGCTCATTTATTTATTCTATTTATATATTTATCCCAGCATATTTTTTTTTGCTAGATAAACATTTCTTGTTGCCTTGAAATATTTTTTTATAAACGACTTTGATAATATTGCTTCATATATATGTGATGGCTCATCCCGAAAAGGGGTTACTTAACAACAGAACACTTTTCAAGAAACTGGTGAAAATAGGTAACAAAAATGAATAAAATAATAATAATTTCCTGCAAATTTTCTGTTGTAAAATGTGATTGCCTTGATCAATTTCAAAAGTAGGCCTAAGGTGTCATTTTAAAGCTTACCAAATGTTCTTATACATGAAATGATGAAATCAAAATTGATATCATATGCAAAGTTCCCTCTTTCGGGGTGAGTCATCACATATATGCTACTATGGAAATGTACTATTATAATTTAAAACCATTTACTAAGGGCCAAAATGTGTTTTTATGATAAAGTACGCATTTAGGGTTGTTTATTCTAATGAAGTCAAATTATATATGACCTCTTGAACTAAAGTTAAAGCTCGTGATCTATATATACAGTAAGTAATACAATATGAAAAAACAAAAACATATTAATTGACTTATATATTAACTATCATGCTTGTGTTTTATTAGAATTATAACCTAACTACTAGCTTAATGAAAAACAAATTCAGATCTTATTTGGAGTAGGCGTAATAGAAGCTTAATAAAAACAAATCAAGTCGAGATACATCATCAAAACCTGACTTGGTACAACACGATGTATGATACTGTATACACATGATTTGAAAACAACCACTCAGTCAGTGTGTCTCTATTTGACACAGAATTTAACTACATCGAATGTCAGTTTGAAATGTAGATTCAGATTCAGCAGTATCGATCCGTTTGTTTAAGGATGCTGTTTACTTTGGATTAACTTAAGTGTTAAGCTTTCATAATTGTATGTTAATAGATGCTTCTACGAATCAAGAGGTCCAGTGAGACATATTTAGAATTAAAATCGTTTTTGCAATATGACACAACCTAAAGAGGTATTTATTGAAGAGATTGAAGAGATAAACAATGCTTTCATACCAATATGTTACATAATTGATGAATATTGGGACGTTTCAAGTAAATGTCTGCTTTCGTTCTTATTTCTTCGAAACTTACAACTTGCCTTTTTGAGTTTATAGGGGGGGCTATTATATCAAAAATGCTTTTTACATAATTTCTTTCAGTAAACAGTTTTTATGTATTGCAACATGAAATGGCTTTTTTTTTTAAATCAGATCCGAGAACAAAATGCGTTGCGTCTTCAATTGAACGTATTTCAATTTAGTGAAATTCATGTTAATTTTAGAAAAATTATAGATTCTTAATTTCTCATTTTTTTAAAATTTATTACATGGGGTTCAAGTTCAAATGTATGTCGATATTTAAAGACACCCTAAAAAGTATCGCCTCACCTCGAAAATATGGCCAGTGCACCAATACAGAACTCGCAAACGTAATGTAAAGTGATGTCCCGTGTGTGCATGTGTTTTATAATTTATCTTTGAAAAGATTATTATCAGTTACATATATTTGTATCAATTAATTGATGAAATCATTGCATTAATAAAAAAGATACATTGTTACAAAAAGTTACCTGGGTTTTTTTCCCCTTTTTTGTGCAAGCAAGTGTTACAGAGAATGCTGTTTTAATTCGAATTAGGTTTACTCACCACATTTACAAAAGAAAAAAATCAAAAAACACAAACAAATTTCAGTTTTCAGTAACTGAACATATTTAAAAAGCTGTTTAAAATATCACATTTAGAACTATAACAATAAAAATGTTGTGGAATATAAAAGAAGAAAAAAGCTATATAAAAAGTAGATAGCATGTCCAGTTATTGTCTAGACATCTGAAATTACAAACATAATAGGTTTACTCAAGAGTCCATATCCGTTACACTTGAGATTTCTTTGACGAGACTAATCACTCTTACTTATTATCCTTAGGTTGATTCAGTTTTTGATTTGATATACTCTAAATTTATATCAAAACATGAGTGTTCTTCTGGTTTAATAATGTGACTTACCACAACGTTTCTAAAAGTCAAGCAGGGAAAAGTCATTACAAATAATAGTTTTGACTCGGTGTTGACTATATCCAAGTCTCAGTTTAGTTTCTTCAAGGTTGTTACGTAATAAATAAGTGTTATTCCATCGAAGATATAATCTACTTGTAGAGGCTGGTGAATTATATTCAGATTATTGATGATAAAATATGATTATTCCATAATATATTATCGTTTCTGAATAAAAAAACAACACAGTAAAGGAGTTTAATGTATTCTGATGCAATCTCTATTCATTTGAACGACCCGCAATTATAACAAGCCGATAAAATTCACTATCTTTTGAATTAAAATATCATTTTTAGCTTATAAAAAAGTTTTTGATCAATAGTGTCTACCAAATAGATTAAGTTCCCCTCCCCTGTTTTTGAATAGTTTACATTACATGTCATTTTTCTTGACCAAAAGAAGTTATGTTTTTTTAAGTTTGCGGTAAATTCCCCAGTGAGTTTTCACATATACCGCATACATGTTCCTGCACGTTACGTGACACAAAAGTCAAACAGGAAACACGTCTCCTTTCCGTCAAGTGTTGCTAGTAACAAGGCATGAATGCCTTACAACGTTTATCTTTGTTCACAGCTTATAAACCACCTGGCCAGCTATTCATGCCTTTTCTTAAAAAAGAGATAATCGAGTTGTATAACATTTTTAAGATGACCTGGCCAAACTCATCACACATATTTCTTTTTATTGTAGAAACTGATCAGATACAATATGCTCCAGCAAATTTGCTTAATGTATTATTAACATGCATGTTTAAAGAAACAAGCAATTTACAATTTTATTAGTTTTTAATAGTCCAATTAAAATGATCCAAAATCAAGCCTCAGTGAGTGATTAAGACTATCGCAATATTGAATAATAGAAGTAGATGCAGTATCTTGTTGTTTGTTTTGGTATATTGTTGAGACAATGAGCAAAATAGTAGCGTTTTCTATTCAACTACAGTATATACTTCTATACGTTTGACCTAGGGTACGTTAACTCAAAACTAATTTGTTGATGTCCGAACTGTTCAACAACAGTGTGGCATGTTTAGAAAGCCGGAGCCTTAGAACCTTACACACAAAACAAAACACTGATAAACCAGGTCGGTTCCTACAAATCCTTTGAGCTGCCCGTTGATTCAACTTAGATATATTCATATCGACATTTAAATATGAAATAAATAAATCAAATCTTGATTGTTTTTTACAAAGTATTGCTAATTGTAGATTGCATACATAAGTAGCATACCAAGATTTTGTCCAAGACATCAGTTAGCAAACATCATTGCTTTATTTTATTAACAAACTTACAAACGTTTTGAAAAACCTGATTATAAATTCATTAGTTGAAATGTCATGAAGTTAGATTTACGAGACAGGAAATGAAGAGGTTCTCCTGAAGAAAGGTATACTGATGTTTGCTACATTATAATTAGATCTATATAGATGAATAGTGTTTATTCTGGGGTTCAAAGCCTCATGAAATGCAACTTTGTTAGAACAATTTGTGATTAAGTTGTTTTTAACATAATGCTATTTAAACATAAATATGCCTCAGTCTAACAAGTGGAACGCTAACTGATATTCAATACACTTAGTTTTACTGAAGTTTTGGTATTAACATTGAAAATTTACATGTTTGTGTATAAAGCTTTTATTAAGGCATCATATTGAGAGGAATTTTTCAGAAGGCTGTGTTTACTTTCAAAACCTCAAGAATAATCGTATGATTGTCAACAAGGCTAAAAATATTTCTACGACCGTTCATTACCATAGTTATCGTACAAGTATATAACAGTTACAACATTGTAATTCTTCAGCTAAATAAACATTGTACGTGTAATCTTGTTGCTTTACAACACTATTTTCCCTATACTCAGGGCTTTCAAGTTATCGCCCATAGATATTGTAATACATATCATTTACTCATATATCTACTGTCATATTTGGACATTTGTTAACCCTTTCCGACTCTACTATATGTAATTAGATGTTATTTCAAGACAATTTGCCTTAAAGCAAAAATACGGCATGTATTAAGTGCTGTTGCGTTTGGAGACAAATCATATAACGGCCTCTTGAACTGGTTTTGAAGCGCATGAATCTGTAAGTGAAGATTGTGCAAGACCATGAAATAGTATTTTCTTTGAATCAAAATAGTAGCTTAATGAGAATCGAATTGGGTCTCTTTTGAGGAGGCGTAAGATAAGCTTTTATTAAAACACGCTAAGTCAAGATGCATCATCAAAACCTGACTTAGAACAACGCGATGTATGACACTGTATACACATGATTTTAAAACAACCACTCAGTGCGCCTCTATTTGACATAGAATTAACTAGATCGAATGTCAGTTTGTATTGTGTTTAGTTTCGGATTTGTTAAAGGATGTGGATGACTTGGGATTAACTGAAGTGTTTGACTTTTGCAATTACATGTAGATAGATGCTCTTGCAGTTCAAGAGTACCCGGCAACGTGGTTAGAATAAAACTCGGTTTCCAAACTAATGTTTTAAAACACTCGTTTTCTGAATTAAGCTAATGATGATGAAGCGATGGTATAATAAATGTCCATTTAATCTCAATGCTTGTTTGTTTTATTTTTTTTAGTAACAAGATATCCCATTATGGTGATTTGTATTTCGCTTAAATATATTTGAAATGTTGGATGCCGCAAGTTAAGTATGTTCAAAGTTAATCGATAGATGCAATTTGCGCAGGAAACTTGAAGGGCACTGGATTACTCTAGGCACATGCAAAACATAAACGTCGAGCAATATTGCTGAGACTCTAAAATACAGCATCATAATATTATGGCTATCTTTCATACTGGTCTGTCTTGGCCAATGACCAAGTACTCAGAACACACATCACACCGGTGATATAAAAAAGTTGCTCTTTAATTTTTAGTGACAGCTACTTAATCAATGCCCAACCTATATTTTTACTTACCATTACCATCATGCATCCCGTTGACTTTGCTGTAATGTTGATTTGTTTTCACTAACTGTTGTGGAATTTGCATTTGCGTATTGGTAATGAAGTTAAAAAAGGTTCTCTGAACACTTAACAGACAACATGAAATGTCAATGTAGTTTTATCACCAACTTTCCCAAAGTTCCATTTGGCACTGCCAAATTATTAGGTGAATAAGAGTTATCTCTATGAACATATTCAAACTTCGCATTTACAATACCTTGCCATATCAGGCTTTGTGAAATCAAGACAAAGTAAAAGGAATTTAATTGTATTTATGCAAATGACTGTTACAAGGAAATGTTATTGCAGGTTTTTCTCGCCATTGAAGCCACAACAACAAAATAACATATCTCAATTCTAAGCCATTAGACATATTGAAATATATATTTGTTTTTGAAGTGTCATTTAAAGTACTTTGGGGAAACGCAAGCAAGGAAAAGAAAATGTTAAAGCAGGTATCATGTCCAGTTACCGTCTAGACTTTTAAAATTACAAACAATATAGGTTTACTTAAAATTCCCTCTCAGTAACACTTGAGATTTCTTTACCGAGACTAATCACTCATACTTATATGCTCAAGATTGTTTCAGCGTTGGATTTTCTATGACCTTAATCCACGCCAAAGCACAAGTGCTCTACAAGGTTTTGAAAAGGCAAGTAGGCAAAGAAGTGTTATCCTAAATAACTGTGGAGATTAAATTGTGGTTTTAGTTTTCTTTCTCCAAGTTGCTACGTAAAAGATGCGGTGTATGCAAGTCGTTGTGGCTGATCAAGTATGATGCGTGTTATTTATACAAATTTCATTACATATCAATCATAATAAAAATATTGTTTCAAATTCAAAAACAACGCATAAAGGCATTTGAAATGAATTCTTGTTATAATCAGTTTTGACTTTAGCAAGACCACTACCCATATCATAGGCGATGAAAAGTCATTTAAAAATGAAATCGTTGTGTCATCTTTAAATTACTCACTGACCTTAAAGAACCATTTCTTATCGTTAGCATCCCCATGATAATTTTCCTTCCCCTGTATTATTAAGTCAATTCATCCGTAAATGTGATTTCTACTTGACCAAAATAAGTAAATATATTTCTTATAATTGGCAGTCAAACCTCCAATTATTCTTTATTGATACCAAGAACACGTTCCAACATGGCTGCATGTTACGTGACACAAAATTCAAACAGGAAATAAGGTTTCTTTCCGTCAAGCAGTACTATATAGAAACAGGACATTGTAAAGGTTGTATGGATGCCTTACAACGTGTCTTTTTGTTCACAGCTTATAAAGCACCTGGATAGCTATTCAGGCTTTGATTGATTTTGCTATAAAAGCCAAAGTAAGTGAGTTATATAACATTTTTAAGATAACCTTGCGCATCTGGTAAAATCATATAATTAGGGACTGATCAAATAATAATGAGCTCAAGCAGGCTTAGCTACTTCATATTTAATATGCCAAAGCAAATTTGGTGTTTGTTTGTGCTTTTCGCATGCTACCGTTTGTAATCATTGAAATTGAAATTGATCAACATTTTCGAAATCACATATCAAATAAAACAGACAACATATAGTGGGGGAATAATTGTGCAGTATTTTTGTTTTACTTTCTGAAATGCATCTTCAAAATAAATGGTCATGACGGATTTATATTAAAGACATTGAGTCAAGTAGGGTTCTTTACTAAGCTATACATGTATTTTTGTACATTTTCCCTGTAATTTGTTGATGTCCGAACTGTTCGTGTAGCATGTTTAGATTGCCGGAGCCTTAAGACCTTCCAAACAAAACAAAACACTAAGAAACCAGGTCAGTTCATTTCCTACAAATTTCCCAAGCTGCTAAATAGGGATTTCCGATTTACTCACATACATATAATTATACAAATATACAATACTACATACTAAAAAAAATTAGATCGACAAAATACGAGATATGTTTAAAATCAAATATTGATGTGATTCATAATACATTGCTGATATGAACTACATAATTTGGAAGAATTGCTTGAGTGCAAATTTATTTTTATATATTATGGTCTATATCAGTAAATATCTACTAGCATAGAGAGAGATCATATAAAGATCACTTCCTAAAGGGTTATGATGAAAATATTTGCCAAATAAAATTGACCAAAATAGTTTATCATCAATTTCAATATCATCTCTTTAAAATTTAAGACAAGCTCATCAATGTGCTCCTGCTCCACAGTCTTGTTTGAATATTTTAATATCAGATATGAACTAGACACTTGTTAGATTTTGATTACTGTTTTAATATTTGATCGATGCATGTATAGCACTCTAATTTAAAGGCATCAGGTTTGGAAAGCTGTTCAAAGACACGCGGTATAAGGTTACCATAGCCCAAGGCAAAATACTCTCGAACGTAGAGCTCAGCGCACGTCTGCTATGTAACAGACTACACTTCGACAAAGTGGCATCTAAGCAGATTGTGGGATTTTCAATATGTCCCGACAGATTTCCGTTTGGAATTAAATATCCGTAGTTTCACTAACCCAAGCCGTCTTATTTAATATTACATCGTCTCTGTTGTGTGACTATTTCTTCTAGAGGTAATTTATCGAATCATAAACAACAATTTTATAACGGGTACGTTAACAATGTTCAAGTAATACAAAAGATAAAAAACAATGTTCAAATATACTGTACTCTGAACACATTACGCAAAATTTATCTTTACAATTAATGTTGTTTGTAATGATTGTAAATGATAGATATAATTCCAAATAAATCCACAACAATATTTTGACCATTTTAAACATGGTTTATGAATGATTATCGTTTCAACTGCTTTGTTTTATGTGATAATATCTAATTGATATCGAATAGAACCTAATGCCAGACAGACATATCTAGTACAAGTATTCTTCTTGGAATTTGCATTTGCGTATTGGTAATGAAGTTAAAAAAGGTTCTCTGAACACTTAACAGACAACATGAAATGTCATTAACATTGAAAATTTACATGTTTGTGTATAAAGCTTTTATTAAGGCATCATATTGAGAGGAATTTTTCAGAAGGCTGTGTTTACTTTCAAAAC
>JXSR01S006681.1:194703-218199 GCA_000969725.1 Ophiothrix spiculata
GAAAAAATACTCTTTGGAACTTTAGCTATGCGCTTATGGAAAGCAAGGGAAATGAGATGTAGAAAGATATGTTCTTCAAACAATGACGACAGCTACTTTATCATTGCATCCTATGCTAATTTGAAAAGATTGAATTCATTTTTACATATCACTTCCATTTTACCTCTTACCGACTTATCGCTTTCATTACTTATTATCATTAACAAGTGCAAATGGATGTTGAAAGTAGGTCTTTCAAACTCTTGTCTATAAAATGCCTACTTTGCTGTTTTAAATAAATTGTACTCATTTCTTTTGCGTATTCCAACGAAAAAAGTTACAAATAACAAAATTCTGTGGAGAAAACACGTAAGTCATGTCAAAATTGTATTTAATCATTTAACATTGCTTACTTTTATCACTATTTATCAGTTCTTGCTTCTGTGGAATGACCAAAAACACCCATTTATGTTTTCTTGAAAAGTTTAGGGATTCTTTTATGAGTTTGATGATTTTACCGAATTTGACATGTCTCATTAGAGTAGAATGTCTGATTTACTGAATAAAGTTGAGGCAAGACTTTATCAAGAAATCACAAAGACTTTTAGAGCAAAGAAAGTATATAGATTGAATAATTGGTTGTACTGCTTAATGTTTGTATTAAGGGTATCTCCTATGACAATAGTTGTCGTTGATATATTAACCTTATACACTTGCATGTTGAAATATCTTCGTTGACACAGTGCCAAAGATGTTTCAAGCAAATTTTGTAATTATAAGAAAAACATGAGCAAAATTATCTTTGCTCTCTCAGTGCAATGATTGTTAATGAATTGACAAAACATTTTTAATACTTTAAGAACATATGAGTGCCGATTACTTCTAAATTAGTTTTTGGTGTATCTCTGATTATTTAAAATTGTTTTAAAATTTCATAATTCAGGTAAGGAATATTTATAACACTCGTCGTTCTTTTGCCTGACTGTTCGTCAGAATTGAACGGTGCGTACTATTATTAGCGAAAGCAAGAGAGGGAGAGAGAGAGAGAGAGATGAAGAGTTGTCAACAATGTTGACGGCTAATTTATCTTAACATTATAATTGCAGAAGCTAATTGGAAAAGGATGTATGTTTACCTATTAAAAAGAAATTCCACAGTACCTCAGTGTGACTCAGTGGATTCATTTATTCATCATCATTAATCAAAATCTCTTTGAACTTAATCAATGCAAACGTAAAGGTAATGTTGAAAGTAGGGCTCTCAAACTCTATATGCGTGAAATGTTATTACTAAGTATATTTGCTTGTCTTATTTTGATCATTTCTGATGACGATATCAATCAATCAATCATTTTGGAGCATAAGAAAACGTGCAAATAAAATTCAAGATTAACATTAAATGTGTTTATTCAACCATGTGTTACTCACAGTATAGTATTTGTTTCACTCACCTTCGTTTTATCCTCCTTGGCTAAAAAGTCTTTAAAAATATTAGTTTTGGACAGATAATATAGAGCTCAAAATTACTATCTTTTAGGATGAATTTGACGCAGTATTAAGTTGAATCACCACCACAGTGTCATTCAGCAGCTAATATGAAGTTTTGGTAAACTAGTAATGGAGCTTGCGGGCCCAATTTTTTCTAAAGTTGGTTTTCTCTGTCATATGAAAGATGACCACTAAGAAGTCTGAGTTTCAAATTTCAGCTGATTCTGTCAAACCGTTTTTGATTTTATGAGCAATGTTAAATTTCAAAGCCGCCTATACGTTACTTTGCAAAATGAATTATGATTACCATAATTAGACACAATTTCATATATATCTCAAAAACGGAACATAACTCAGCCCTTAAATTTCATATGGGTTATAAGAAAAATATAAAAACTATTTTAGTACCAAAATATGAAAACGTTTGAAAAAAAGTAGAGCAATCGGACCATACTCCTTTAAATACGGAGATGGAAAGATTTGTCTCAAATTTCCTTGTTTTGAAGGAAAGTATTAACATGATAAATATAGTATGGTCTTGCTGTACCAAACATTTTATAGGGAAGGCGGGCTACCATTTCAGGAGAACTAATATTACTTTTACACTGGACTAAACAATTTTTTGTTCTTTTTGAAATAAAATGAAGAGGTTCCAAAATAGAAAAAAAAAATGATCAAATTATAAAACAGTCAGCATAGATCTAAAGACAAGGACATAAATTATTACAGGTTCCAAAAAAGTGTTATTTTTCAAGGAATCAATTTCATTTTGTCTGGGACTAACTTAAGTCCTATTTTGTGCATATGGATCATAAAGACAATATGTAATAAATAATGATGTATGTGTGTTCTCAAGTAATACCCGTCCAAACTTTGACGTCATTTAGTTTTTTAATTAGATCTGGTGCCTACTTTGAGTCAAATTATCTTTGATCTGTTAGGAATTTGGTACGTTTTAATGTTACTTATTAGTGAACGTAATGTTTCTTAACTTTAGCCTCGTATTGAAAGGCTGAAGGTTAATAGGTTTATCAATGCCCAACATCATTATTGCTCTGTTAATTTTTTGTTAAGTCGTCCGATGACAGTGTGACTGTCGGGTGAAAACTTTTAAACATAATACCTGGAGATCCGAGACTGGGATAACGGATGCAACTTGGTAAGAAGGACCGGGGTGACATACGTTCGAACTGATTAGATTTACAACACATAATATTCACATGTTAATTAACTAATTTGCATTATTTATACAAAATTTGGTCAAATTGGCATATCAAGATGTGAACAGTATATCTGGAGACGAAACTGGGCAATGGATGCCACTTGGTAGGAAGGACCGAGGTACATACTTTTGAACTGGTTCAATTTATAGCGCATAATATGCATATAACTATATTGCATAGTTTATATCCAACATTTGGTTAAGACTTCAATTATCGGACGACCTTCAGGGACCATGTCCGGTTGTTTTTTTAATCATTATCTCATCACTTGTCTTATCAGGTTGTTATTGGTAAGCTTTCGCTATACCATTGTTAATAAAGCAAAACGGGCGTGCAATTTTTATTCATAGAAAACTATTCCAAGTTAAAAAATTAAAGTAGAGATAAGCAATAATAAATGTGTAAGACGCAAAACTCGAAAATACGCTCTTATTTTCAATTAAGAAATAATGAAGTCAAAATATTATTTAAAACAAAGTCCCCTCTTTCGGGGTGAGCCATCACATATATACTACTCTATGTATGGAAATGTACTAATATAATTTAAAAACCATTTGCTAAGGGTCAAAATGTATTTTTTTTTATGATAAAGTATGCATTTATGGTTGTTTATTCTAATGAATTCAAATTACATATGACCTCTTGAATTGAATTTAAATGTCGTGATCTATATATAAGTGATACAATATGAAAAAACAAAAACATATTAATTGACTATCATGCTTGTGTTTTCTTAGAATTATAACCTAACTACTAGCTTAATGAAAAAAAAATTCAGATCTGGAGTAGGTGTAATAGAAGCTTAATAAAAACAAATCAAGTCAAGATACATCATCAAAACCTGACTTGGTACAACACGATGTATGATACTGTACGCACATGATTTGAAAACAACCGCTCAGTCAGTGTGTCTCTATTTGACCCAGAATTTTTAAACTACATCGAATGTCAGTTTGAAATGTAGATTCAGATTCAGCAGTATCGACCCGTTTGTTTAAGGATGCTGTTGACTTTGGATTAACTTAAGTGTTAAGCTTTAGTAACTGTATGTAAATAGATGCTTCTACGAATCAAGAGGACCAATACAACATATTTAGAATCAAAATCGTTTTTGCAATATGACACAACCTAAAGAGGTATTTATTGAAGAGATTGAAGAGATAAACAATGCTTTCTTATCAATATGTTACATAATTGATGAATATGGGAAGTTTCAAGAAAATGTCTGCTTTCGTTCTTATTTCTTCGAAACTTACAACTTGCCTAATTGAGTTTATAGGAGGGGCTATTATATCAAAAATGCTTTTTACATAATTTCTTTCAGTAAATAGTTTGTATGTATTGAAACATGAAATGGCTTTTTTTAATCGGATCCGAGAAAAAATAATTTAGTGAAATTCATGTTAATTTTAGAAAAACATCTTAATTTCTGTTTTGTCAATGGCTCAAAATTTATCAAATGGGGTTCATGTTCAAATGTATGTCGATATTTCAGAGATGCCACATGTCAGAATAAATTCTGAATTCAGAATTTTTCAATTGGTTTAAGCCTAGATTTAGATTTTTTTATTGGTTGTTTCGTGTACAAAGGTAGAGGAAATTGTAGTTTCTCACATTCTTCGAAGTATTTCAGATTTTTTGAACACCAATGAGTGGCATCGCTGATATTTAAAGACTCCCCAAAATTTTTTGTGTACAAGTGCTGGAATTTCATTTTTTTTTTGCACTGTACAAACCAGTAACGCAAGAATAAGGATCAATATGAGAAAAGTGAGTTTAGTCATTAAAGCGCGCGGTTTTCCAAAGCATGCGTCATTGGTGTCTTTAGACAAAGTCAATTTGAATGTATCATGTATCATATTATTGTAAACTGTTTTTATATATTTGTATATTAAGTGTCAAGTTGAAATGAACCGAATAAAATCAATCAATCAATAGACCAATGACCATGCTTGCCTTCTTAAGACGCTCATAAAGTATAGGGAGTCCCTCTTTCAGCTTCACAGATAGGTTCTTTATCAAAATGGAAAATGCATATATTTTACTTACGATTACTCCATGCCTCGTGTTGACTTGGGTTAGTTGTTGACTTATTATGATTAATCGGATGCAGTTTAATATTTCACAGTGTGAGTAAGTATGGATTATGGCGAGATAATATACAAGTAATGTCCCATGCGTGCATGTGTTTTATAATTTAGCTTTGAAAAGATTATTATTAATTACATATATTCGTATCAATTCATTTTTTCTTTCCTTTTTTTGTGCAAGCAAGTGTTACAGAGAATGCTGTTTTAACTCGAATTAGTTTTACTCACCACATTTACAAAAGAAAAAAAAATCAAAAAGCACAAAAGAATCTCAGTTTTCAGTAACTGAACATATTTAAAACGTTGTTTAAAAGATCACATTTAGAACTATAACAATATAAATGTTGGGGAATATTAAAGGGAAAAAAAGCTATAGAAAAAGCAGATAGAATGTCCAGTTATTGTCTAGACATCTGAAATTACAAACATAATAGGTTTACTTAAGAGTCCATATCCGTTGCACTTGAGATTTTTTGACGAGAGTAATCACTCTTACTTATTAGCCCACGGTTGATGCAGCGTTAGATTTGATATGCTCTAAATCTATATCAAAATACGAGTGCTCTTCTGGTTTAATAATGTGACTTACCACAATGTTTCTAAAAGTCAAGCAGGGAAAAGTCATTACAAATAATAATGTTGACTATATTCAAGTCTCAGTTTAGTTTCTTCAAGGTTGTTACGTAAAAAATAAGTGTTATTCCATCGAAGATATAATCTACTCGTAGAGGCTGGTGAAGTATACTCAGATCATTGATGATAAAAATATGATATATTCCATAATATATTATCGTTTCAGAATCAAAAACAACACAGTAAAGGAGTTTAATGTATTCTGATGCAATCTCTATTCATTTGAACGACCCCAATTATAACAAGCAGATAAAATTCACTATCTTTTGAATGAAAAGATCATTTCAGCTTATAAAACGTCTACCAAATAGATTTAATTCCCCTCCCTTGTTTTTGAATAGTTTACATTGCATGTCATTTTTCTTGACCAAGAGAAGTTATGTTTTCTTAAGTTTGCGGTAAATTCCCCAGTGAGTTTTCACATATACCGCATACATGTTCCTGCACGTTACGTGACAGAAAAGTCAAACAGGAAACACGTCTCCTCTCCGTCAAGTGTTGCTAGAAACAGTATATGAATGCCTTACAACGTTTCTCTTTGTTCACAGCTTATAAACCACCTGGCCAGCTATTCATGCCTTTCCTAAAAGAGATAATCGAGATGTATAACATTTTTAAGATGATCTGGCCAAACTCATCACACATATTTCTTTTTATTGTAGAAACTGATCAGATACAATAAGCTCGAGCAAGTTTACTTAATGTATTATCAACATGCATGTTTAAAGAAACAAGCAGTTTACAATTTAATTATTTTTTAATAGTCCAATTAAAATGATCCAAAATCAAGCCTCAGTGAGTGCGTAAAACTGTCGCAATAATAAATAATAATAGTAGATGTAGTATCTTTTTGTTTGTTTTTGTTGAGACACTGAGCAAAATAGCAGCGTTTTCTATTCAACTACAGTATATACTTCTATACGTTTGACCTACGGTACGTTAACTCAAAACTAATTTGTTGATGTCCGAACTGTTCAACAACAGTGTGGCATGTTTAGAAAGTCGGAGCCTTAGAACCTTACAAACAAAACAAAACACTGATAAACCAGGTCGGTTCCTACAAATCCTTTGAGCTGCCGGTTCATTCAACTTGGATATATTCATATAGACAAACTATATATGAAATCAATTGACAAAATCAAATCTTGATTGTTTTTACAAAGTATTGCCATTTATAGATTACATACATTAGTAGCATACCAAGATTTTGTCCAAGACATCAGTTAGCAAACATCATTGCTTTATTTTATTAACAAACTTACAAACGTTTTGAAAAACCTGATTAAAAATTCATTAGTTGAAATGTCATGAAGTTAGATTTATGAGACAGGAAATGAAGAAATGTATACTGATGTTCGCTACATTAGAAGACACTGAATCAGATGTATATAGATGAATAGTATTATTTCTGGGGTTCAAAGCCTTATAAAAATGTAACTTTGTTAGAACAATTTGTGATAAAGTTGTTTTGAACATAATGCTATTTAAACATAAATATGCCTCAGTCCAACAAGTGGAACGTTCAATACACTTAGTTTTTCTGAAGTTTTGGCATTAACATTGAAAATGTACATGTTTGTGTATAAAGCTTTTATTAAGGCATCATATTGAGAGGAATTTTTCAGAGGGCTGTGTTTACTTTCAAAACCTCAAGAATAGTCTTAGGATTGTCAACAAGCCTTTTCTATACGACCGTTCATTACCATAATTATCCTACGAGTATATAACAGTAACAACATTGTAATTCGTCAGCTAAATAAACATTGTACGTGTAGTCTTGTCGCTTTACAACACTATTTTCCCTATACTCAAGGCTTTCACGTTATCGCCCATAGATATTGAATTTTCTTTGTAATACATGTCGTTTGTTTATAATATCTACTGTCATATTTGGACATTTGTTAACCCTTTCCGACTCTACTCTATGTAATTAAATGTTATTTCAAGACAATTTGCCTTAGAACAAAAATACGGCATGCATTAAGTGCTGTTGCTTTTGGAGACAGATTATATAACGGCCTCTTGAACTGGATTTGAAGCGCATGAATATGTAAGTAAAGATTGTGCAAGGCCATGAAATAGTATTTTCTTTGAATCAAAATAGTAGTTAATGAGAATCAAATTGGGTCTCTTTTGAGGAGGCGTAAGATAAGCTTTTATGAAAACACTCTAAGTCAAGATGCATCATCAAAAGCTGACTAAGAACAACACGATGTATGACACTGTATACACATGATTTTAAAACAACCACTCAGTGCGCCTCTATTTGACATAGAATTAACTAGATCGAATGTCAGTTTGTATTGTGTTTAGTTTCGGATGTGTCAAAGGATGTGGATGACTTGGGATTAACTGAAGTGTTTAACTTTTGCAATTACATGTAGATAGATGCTCTTGCAGTTCAAGAGTACCCGTCAACGTGGTTAGAATCAAACTCGATTTCCAAACTAATGTTTTAAAAGTTTTAGAACACTCGTTTTCTGAATTAAGCTGATGATGATGAAGCGATGATAAAAATAATTTCCATTTAATCTCAATGCTTGTTTGTTTGTTTGTTTTATTTTTTTTGTTACGTAAAAAATAAGTGTTATTCCATCGAAGATATAATCTACTCGTAGAGGCTGGTGAAGTATATTCAGATTATTGATGATAAAAATATGATATATTCCATAATATACTTGTATTATCGTTTCAGAATCAATAACAACTTAGTAAAGGCGTTTAATGTATTTATGGTTTTTGATGCAATAATATTATGGCTATCTTTCATACTGGTCCGTCTTGGCCAATGACCATGATGTACTCAGAACACACATCACACCGGTGATATAAAGAAAGTTGCTCTTTAATTTTTAGTGACAGCTACTTAATCAATGCCCAACCTATATTTTTACTTACCATTACCATCATGCATCCCGTTGACTTTGCTGTAATGTTGATTTGTTTTCACTAACTGATCTTGTTGTGGAATCTGCATTTGCGTATTGGTAATGATGTTAAAAAAGGTTCTCTGAACACTTAACGGACAAGATGAAATTTCATGGTCGTTTTATCACCAACTTTCCCAAAGTTCCATTTGGCACTGCCAAATTATTAGATGAATAAGAGTGTTCTCTATGAACATATTCAAACTTCGTATTTACCATACCTTGCCATATCAGGATTTGTGAAATCAAGACAAAGTAAAAGGAATTTAATTGTATCTATGCAAATGACTGTTACAAGGAAATGTTATTGCAGGTTTTTCTCGCCATTGAAGCAACAACAACAAAATAACATATCTCAATTCTAAGCCATTATACATAATAAAATATGTATTTGATTCTGAAGTGCCATATAAAGTACTTGGGGAAACGCAAGCAAGGAAAAGAAAATGCTTAAAGCAGGTATCATGTCCAGTTACCGTCTAGACTTTTAAAATTACAAATAATATAGGTTTACTTAATATTCCCTCTCAGTAACACTTGATATTTCTATACCGAGACTGATCACTCATACTTATATGCTCAAGATTGTTTCAGCGTTGGATTTTCTATGACCTTAATCCACACCAAAGCACAAGTGCTCTTCAGGTTTAAGAATTTAACTTAAAGGGTTTTGAAAAAGAAGTGTTATCCTAAATAACCGTGGAGATTAAGTTGCTAGTTGTGGTTTTAGTCTTCTTTCTCCAAGCTGCTACGTAAAAGATAAAGTGTATGCAAGTCGTTGTGGCTGATCAAGTATGATGCGTGTTATTTATACAAATTTCATTATATATCAATCATAATAAAAATATTGTTTCAAATTCACAAACAACGCATTAATGCATTTGAAATGAATTCTGGTTATAATCAGTTTTGACTTTAACAGACCACTACCCATATCACAGGCCATGAAAAGTAATTTAAACATGAAATCGTTGTGTGTCATCTTTAAATTACTCACTGACCTTAAAAAAAACATTTCTTATCGTTAGCATCCCCATGATAATTTTCCTTCCCCTGTATTATTAAGTCAATTCATCCGTAAATGTGGTTTCTACTTGACCAAAATAAGTTAATATATTTCTCATAATTGGCAGTCAAACCTCCAATTATTCTTTATTGATACCAAGAACATGTTCCAACATGGCTGCATGTTACGTGACACAAAATTCAAACAGGAAACAAGGTTTCTTTCCGTCAAGCAGTACTATATAGAAACAGGACATTGTAAAGGTTGTATGGATGCCTTACAACGTGTCTTTTTGTTCACAACTAATAAAACACCTGGATAGCTATTCAGGCTTTGATTGATTTTGCTATAAAAGCCAAAGTGAGTGAGTTATATAACATTTTTAAGATAACCTTGCGCATCTGGTAAAATCATATAATTATAGGGACTGATCAAATAATAATGAGCTCAAGCAGGCTTAGCTACTTTATATTTAATATGCCAAAGCAAATTTGGTGTTTGTTTGTGCTTTTCGCGTGCTAGTGTTTGTAATCATTGAAATTGAAATTGATCAAAATTTGCGAAATCACATATCAAATAAAACAGACAACATATAGTGGGGTAATAAGTGTGCAGTATTTTTGTTTTACTTTCTGAAATGCATCTTCAAAATGAATGGTCATGACGGATTTATATTAAAGACTTTGAGTCAAGTAGGGTTCTTTACTAAGCTATACATGTATTTTTGTACATTTTCCCTGTAATTTGTTGATGTCCGGACTGTTCCGCCACAGACGTGTAGCATGTTTAGATTGCCGGAGCCTTAAGACCTTCCAAACAAAACAAAACACTAAGAAACCAGGTCAGTTCATTTCCTACACATTTTCCAAGCTGCTAAATAGGGATTTCCGATTTACTCATATACATATAATTATACAAATATACAATACTACATACTAAAAAAATTAGATCGACAAAATACGAGATATGTTTACATTCAAATATTGATGTTTTTCATAAAACATTGCTGATATGAACTACATAATTTGGAAGAATTGCTTGAGTGCAAATTTATTTTTATATATCATGATCTATATCAGTGAATATCTACTAGCATAGAGAGAGATCATATAAAGATCACTTCCTAAAGGGAAGGGTTATGATGAACATATTTGCCAAATTAAACTGACCAAAATAGTTTATCATCAATTTCAATATCATCTCTTTAAAATGTTAGACAAGCTCATCAATGTGCTCTTTCTCCACAGTCTTGCTTGAATTTTTTAATATCAGATATGAACTAGACACTTGTTAAATTTTGATTACTGTTTTAATATTTGATCGATGCATGTATAGCACTCTAATTTAAAGGCATCAGGTTTAGAAAGCTGTTCAAAGACATGCGGTGTAAGGTTACCATAGCCCAAGGCAAAATACTCTGGAACGTAGAGCTCAGCGCACGACTGCTCTGTAACAGACTATACTTCTACAAGGTGGCATCTAAGCAGATTGTGGGATTTTCAATATGTCCCGACAGATTTCCGTTTGGAATTAAATATCCGTAGTTTCACTAACCCAAGCCGTCTTATTTAATATTGCATCTTCTCTGTTGTGTGACTGTTTCTTCGAGAGGAAATTTATCGAATCTTAGACAACAATTTTATAAGGGGTACGTTAACAATGTTCAAATAATACTGTACTCTGAAGACATTACGTAAAATTCATCTTTACAATGAATGTTGTTTGTAATGATTGTAAATGATAGATATAATTCCGAATAAATCCACAACAATATTTTGAACATTTTAAGCATTTTCTGCTTTGTTTTATATGATAATATCTGATTGATATCAAATAGAACCTAATGCCAGACAGACATATCTAGCTAGATTAAGTATTCTTCTTCTTCTTTTCTTCCTGAAATACTCTTTGGAACTTTAGCTGTGCACTTATGGAAAGCAAGAGAAATGAGATGTAGAAAGATATGTTCTTCAAACAATGACGACAGCTACTTTATCATTACTTCCCATGCAAATTTGAATAGAATGAAATCATATTTACATATTACTTCCATTTTACCTCTTACCGACTTAGCGCTTTCATTACTTGTTATCATTAACAAGTGCAAATGACTGTTGAAAGTAGGTCTTTCAAACTCTTGTCTATAAAATGCCTACTTTGCTGTTTTAAATAAAATTTTACTCATTTCTTTTGCGTATTCCAACGAAAGAAGTTACAAATAATAAATTCACAAAATTCTGTGGAGAACATGGCACAACACATTAGTCATGTCAAAATTGTATTTAAATCATTTACAAAAACATCCATTGAATTATGTTTTGTTGAGAGATTCTTTATGAGTTTTCATGTTACCGGATTTGACATGCCTCATGAGAATGCCTGATTTATTGTTTGTTGATGCAAGACATTGGAGAGTTTGCGATCATCAAGAACGCGAACGTAAACGTGAGTTCTATTTAAATTCAGCCAACCATTACCTGCTTGAACAGTACAGCACACCGTATATTGCAGAATTTCACGTACACTGTTACGTGAATACTAATCTCTTAATCGATGCCCCCTATTGTTTTAAATAAAAGCTATATCAAAATCAGATAAACACATGCAAGAATAATGTACAGACATACATATCCAGCACTTATCGAAGTTTTATTGCGTTTGGTTGTAAAGATTACGGGTTGCAAACTTTGCACTTACACACCCGTAAGTAGGGATTTTCTGATTTTGCATTGACTTCTATGTCAAAGTTTTAAGCTTCTACACATCTGCTTGCGAAAGCCAATACCCTGAACGTGAACGATCAATAATACGTGAATAGCAGCAACACATGTTGAAATAACCGTTTGAAGTGAGTCTTTTTACGTGGCTATTCGTTCAATACGTACGTGAGTTCTATTGAAAACTAGCCAACCATTCATAATATCATAAGCTTCAATATCATTTCTTTAGCTTAAGAATTTACGCCCTCGATCAGATATATCTATGGATCATGACCAGCTATGACCATTATGAGACGAGGGCGACATCATGAAACATTCACAATAGGCAATCGTTGCATTAATCAAAAACTCTTTGCTAAGAGGGCGACATAATGAAATATGCATAGGCAATCTATGGTATTGCGCGTAGGCGTGAACCGTTACGTAAACGTGAGTTAAAAATGCTCACGTTTGTGTACCCCGTCCCGTGAAACGTGGTAATCGCAAACTCTCTATTATCAAGAAATCACAACGCCTTTTAGAGCAAAGAAACTGGATTGAAAAATTGGTTGTACTACTTAATTAGTGTATCAAGGGTATATCCTTTGGCAATAATTGTCGTTGATATATCGACCTTATACACTGGCATGTTGAAATATCTTCGTTGACACAATGAAAAAGATGTTTCAAGCAAATTTTGTAATTATAAGAAAAACGTCAGCAAAATTATCGTTTCTCTCTCAGTAAAGATTGTGAATGAATTGACAAAACATTTTGAATATCATATGAGTGCTGATTACTTCTAAATTATTTTTTGTTGTATCTTTGATTATATAACATTGTTTCAAAATGTCATAATCCAGGTCAGGAATATTTATAACACTTATCGTTCTTTTTTCCTGACTGTTCTTCAGAGCTGAAACGGTGCGTACTATTATTAGCGAAAGCAAGAGAGATATAAAGAGTTGTCAACAACGTTGACGGCTAATTTATCTTAACATTATAATTGCCAAAGCTAATTGGAAAAGGATATATTGTTTACCTACTATTCCAAAGAACCTCAAAGTGACTTAGTGGATTCATTTATTCATCATCATCATTAATCAAAATCTCTTTTAGACTTAATGAATGCAAACGTAAAGGTAATGTTGAAAGTAGGTATCTCAAACTATATGCATGAAATGTTATTACTAAGTATATTTGCTTGTCTTATTTTGATCATTTCTGATGACGATATCAATCAATGAATCATTTCGGAGTATAAGAAAACGTGCAAACAAAATTTAAGATTAACATAAAATATGTTTATTCAACCATGTGTTACTCACAGTATAGTATTTGTTTCACTCACCTTCGTTTTATCCTCCTTGGCTAAAAAGTATTTCAAAATATTAGTTTTGGACAAAATACAGATACTATAGAGCTCGAAATTAATATCTTTTAGGATGAATTAGACGCAGTATTAAGTTGAATCACCACCACAGTGTCATTAAGCAGCCAATATGAAGTTTTGGTAAACTATTAATGGAGCTTGGTCCAATTTTTTCTAAAGTTAGTTTTGAAAGATGAAAGATGACCACTAAGAAGTCTAAGTTTCAAATTTCAGCTGAATCGATCTAACCGTTTTTGATTTTACGAGCAATTTTAAAATTTCAAAGCCGCCTATACGTTACTTTGCAAAATGAATTGTGATTACCATAATTAGACACAATTTCATATATATCTCAAAAACGGAACATAACTCAGCCCTTAAAATTGCATATGGGTTATGAGTAAAATATAAGTACCAAAATATTATAACGTTTGAAAAAAGTAGTGCAATCGGACCATGCTCCTTTAAATACGGAGATGGAAAGATTTGCTGTACCAAAAATTTTATAGGGAAGGCGGACTACCATTTTAGGAGAACTAATATTACTTTTACACTGGACTAAACAATTGTTTGTTATTGTTGAAATAAAATGAAGATGTACCAAAATAGAAAAAAATGATCAAATTATAAAACAGTCAGCATAGATCTAGAGACAAGGGCATATATTATTACAGGTTCCAAAAAAAGGGTTATTTTTCAAGGAATCAATTTCATTTTGTCTGGGACTAACTTTAGTCCTATTTTGTGCATATGGATCATAAAGACAATATGTAATAAATAGTGATGTATGTGTGTTCTCAAGTAGTACCAGTCCAAACTTTGACGTCATTTAGTTTTTTAATTAGATCTGGTGCCTACTTTGAGTCAAATTATCTTTGATCTGTTAGGAATTTGGTAAGTTTTAATGTAACTGATTAGTGAACGTAATGTTTCTTAACCTTAGCCTCGTATTGAAAGGCTGAAGGTAAATATGTTTATCAATGCCCTACATCTTTATTACTCTGTTAATTTTTTTTAAGTCGTCTGATGACAGTGTGACAGTCGGAGTGAAAACTTTTAAACATAATACCTGGAGATCCGAGACTCGGAAAAACGGATGCAACTTGTTAAGAAAGACCGGGTTGACATACTTTCGAACTGATTAGATTTACAACACATAATATGCACATGTTAATTAACTAATTTGCATTATACAAAATTTAGTTAAATTGGCATATAAAGATGTGAACAATATATCTGGAGACGAAACTTGGCAATGGATGCCACTTGGTAGGAAGGACCGAGGTACATACTCTTGAACTGATGCGATTTATAGCGCATAATATGCATATGTTAAGAAACTATATTGCACAGTTTAGGGACGCACCATTTGACTTTCAGGGGGGCTGGCAAAATGGGTCGAGTTGGCCTCGGGTCAAGTTTTTTTTTTTTTTTACTTCGGGAGCCAAGTTTTTGTTTATTTTTTAAACTTTTCGTACATTATGGAGACATATCTGGTGCACAACTTGTAGGGGGGTTTAGGGGCTAAGCTCCTGAAAAAAACACGCAAATTGAAGTAATTACAGACATTTTGAACCTTAATTAAGGGTTCCAGGGGCAAAGCCACGGAAAATTTTGGTATTTTTGGCTATTTTTGACGTACTAGTATTTCAATGCATTCTGAGCAATACTTCCGGGCAAAGTTTTTTTTCTTATTTTTCATTTAGTGAGTCAAGTTGGTTTTTTTAATCATTATCTCATCACTTGTCTCATCAGGTTGTTATTGGTAAGCTTTCGCTATCCTATTGTTAATAAAGCAAAATTCATAGAGAATTATTCCAAGTCAAAAAATTAAAGTAGAGATAAGCAATAATAAATTTGTAAGACGCAAAACTCGAAAATACCCCTCATTTTCAATTAAGAAATAATAAAGTCAAAATATTATTTAAAACAATTTACAAAACAATAGGAATAAGTGTCATTGACTGATTTTTTGCATAATATTCTTGCATCCAACTGCCATCCGGCATTTTTACTTAGCGACAGTTTAATCTTGTCCTTATTAAGATTTTGCTCTAAGTCTTCTAGTACTTTGTATTGCATCCTAATAGATATCCTTGTATTCTGCGACACGAGCGAGCCTCCTCCATTAGTTAATCTACGAGGAATAGAGTCGTTTTGTGCATTTAAATGTGCAAATGCTTGTATAACATGTAAGAGGTATGTATGACAATATGGCAGATTCCAATCTATGTACGCCAGAGTCAAATGGAACATGGCAAAAAAGTCCAGATACCGTATCCTGAAAAGAAAGATAGTTGTTTAGAGATATCAATTAACCCTCCGTTAACAAGAAATACTCGAGTATTAATTATATCAGATGTTTTTTGCTTTTAGCCTGTTTTGGTTAAACAAGAATTATTTTAAATATCATTTAGTTCACATCTGATTTGTTTGGGTATTTTTTTATTTTATAAGACTAAGTTGTGATACATTCCAAAAGCTCTCACCATTTTGAATAATCTAGCTTTGATCAACAATTTTAGTATCCAACATGTTTGATTTATTTTACAACATAAGCAATTTTGGGAAATAACACTTGAGAAATGAACACTGTGCTACTGTTATTCCTTCTACATGGAATCAATGCTAGTTCCTTTAAATCAATAAAACGGTCTTGTTTTATCTCACTCTGATACCTGTTTTCCATCTTAATTCCTATGACCTATGGCTTATCACCTACTTATGGTAATTGTAAAAAATCTTTCTTGGCATATGAATATACAATGCTGTCTCCCAACATATCAGTAAAATCTTATGCAGATATACAGAAACATTATCCTTGAATACCTTATGCTGCCCACGATTGGTACTTGACATTTCAGTTGTCAAAATCAACTTTTCTTACATAGGAATATGAACATTAAAGATTTTGTTATACTATTCATGGTGACTTTTTGTCTATTTTCGGTCTTTCTTTCTTTAATAAGCCTGCTCGAAATGAGAGTTTAATAAACGTAAATCAGTTTTTCAATCATCATCTAAAATAATGATGATTTGATTTACAAATCTTGCTTCACCTTTGATAAATGCGCCTCGTTACAATGCCAAAAGATGGGTCCGTTACTAACATAGACTTCTGTACTTTTTCTATCAATACTAGAAAGACTTGATAATATTCCCTTTCAAAAAAGTTCTAATCAAAAACGTTTGATTCTAACACAAATAAAAATACTGATTAAAAATAACGAAATAGTGGATATACACAAGACTTCGCCTACTTATGGTAATTGTAAATACTTTTCTTGGCGTATGGATATACAATTCTATCTCTCAACATATCAGAAAAATCTAATGCAGATATACAGAAACATTATCCTTAAATACCTTAAAAATCAACTTTTTTTACCAAACAATACAGTGAAATATGTACATTAAAGATTTTGTTATATTATTCATGGTGACTTTTTGTCTATTTCCATTCTTTCTTTCTTTATTAAGCCAATCTACACTCTAAAAAAAGTTGTGTTAAAAAGGGAACATGGTTAATAGGTTGGGTTAAATTTTGCACAATATTGGTTTATTTTGTACACAATCTTGGGTAATGGTGCACGTTTTACCCAACATTGTGTCAAATGTTACCCAACATTGTGCAAAATTTAACCCAACCTGTTAACCATGTTCCCTTTTTAACACAACTTTTTTTTAAGTGTACGTGTCAAATAATCATTAAGTCTGAACGAAATTGATGAATTTTGGTTTTCCTTAATTGGTTGAAATGAGATACAGTAAGCGTTCCGTTTCAAGCATCCTTAATACTATTTTTATTATTCATTCTACAATCAACAACATCTCTTTGGAATAATGCGAGGTATCAATTTGCCCCTTGTGAGTTTAAACTAGCACTTTAAATGAATAATGATTGCATTGATTCTCAATTATTGTACCGGAGGGTAAATCTCCAACTAGCTCTGTCAGTGAACAGAATATTGAATAGTTTTAATGAGGTTTTTATCAAAATGGAAGAAAAACTCCATTGGTAACTGATCATTTGAATTTGAAGTAACTCTATTTCTGACAATTGCTTTGTAGTTACGGTGTTTGATTTATTTATGAAATCCCTAATTGATTTTCTTCTTTTTTGACATTTTCCAGAGATCCCTAATTGATATTTTTCTTGTAGAACTTTAAAAGTTTGTTTGATAGCGTATGGTTTTTAGAAAGTACAATAAATTGTATTATGTCATGTTCTTATAAAAAATTCTATCGTCCATAGCATATGGTTGAGGAGAAATTGTAATGGATAATTTTCTTCACATGTTACGTAGGCACATAATGATACAGAATTTATAAGTCAAATACATCAAGGGTTTACCTAAACGTTTTTCTTTCACGGTTACACTCTCAACTGCTCTGTCAATATGTCATTGTCAACTTCGAGTACTCTTTTGGTATATATAGAATCCATCACTATCCGTAGGTTGTTTATCTTGGAAACGCGAAGTATCGTATCATTCATTGTTACAACTGTCAATGAGCTTAGATGTATAAACATTCATGGACACTGAATAAACACATGGCAAAACCTCTCATCATCATGAAGAAACGGTATTCAAACTAGCAATTCAATTTTTTTGAGTGATTGAAAATTCGATAAAAGTTATCTATTTGAATCTCTTTAAGTAACATTATTAACCGAAACTTACACCTTTGGAAACTGTTTTTTTTCTCAAAAACATGCAAAACGCTCATCGAACTGTAGTTTGCCAGCCTCGTGTTTTGTTGAATCTTAGTTGTTTTGAAAAGAGTCTTATCTAATACCAACACACCACTTGAAAAAGGAAGGAAGGATGCTCTGAAAATAATTTACAAACGTCTTACCTTATAAGCGTTTCACCTAAATTAAAGTTATTTCAAAATGTCTAGGGGATTGGGGGAGGGGGCCACTACGCATACATCTTTAGCATTTGCGACAAAGGCCACTGTAAACATGTTTCACCCAGAATGAAGTTGACTGATACAAAAACAGACAGGAAGTGCGCATTGTTTTGGGCTGTCAAATAAAATAAGGAAACAAATTTAGCAAAGGTTTATTGAATGCTTTAAAAGCTCCAAGTATGAATTGTGTATGGATTATAGACCACCTGGTTAACTCTTCAAGCCTTATATTGATGCGGATTTGACAAAACCCAAGTTAAGTCACTTTATATATCTATTAAGACTATCTTTATCATGTTATGCTCATTGTGAATATTATCAAAGCTCTATGATATGGAGTTAGCCAATAGCTGTCCAGCATCAAGAAAACCCATGAAGACTACAATGTAACACTTTCAGCTTACATATATGTCATTGCCAATCTCAAGTACTCTGGTAGTATATTTAGAAAACACTACTTTCTATCAATTATTTATATACATTAGAAACGCAAGCATAATAACTGATCGCATATAGCATGGTTAAAGAAGATATCAGGACCATCCCATCATTCTTTGGTTGCAATGGTTTTTTTTGTACAGGTTGTAATGAATAATGATGCCACAATTAGCAGAACACATCCCAATTTTGCATTTCAGACATGTTTTATCACTATCATCATTCAACCTCATCATGACAATCTGTGAAAAAATCCCATTGGAAGCAAGGCATGATGGGAAGGTTCCGATATCTCCCTTTCAGTATGGTTACTACTGGGGATACCAATCTATATGGTTATTTAACTTAGCTTCCGCCTGTCATGATAAGAGGATTCAAAATAACAAACCAGACTCTGGAGTATTAAGAATATTCAATGAAAAGTATTGCTTTGGTTCCCGGGAGAGGGGACATTCACATATGAAAGTGACATACGAGTGTCACAAAGCACCTCGGAAATAGGGGTCTTTCAGTGACAAATTGGGTCACAAAAAGGAGGTCTTTAAGTGACAAAGTGCAAGAAATGGGTATTTGGGCGAAATTCATTAAAACTGGGGTCTTTCCAGGACAAATGGCCAAAAAAATTTCGACGAAATTATCGATTATTTTGAAAATGACATCAAATCAAGAAAATGGTTGGTCTTTGAGTGACAAAGGTTGTTTAATGACAAGTAATTTTAAAAATAGGGGGTCATTGAGTGAGAGTTGGCAAAAATAGGGGGTCTTTCGGTGAGAGCGAGCGAAAAAAAAAGCAGGGTCTTCTTGGTGACACATGGAACTTAGCTCAAAGTTGAGTTCCACGGTTTTCTTGTATTATGCTAAATTTAACTCTGCATCTTCAAATTACTAAAAGTTCAACCCTCCCCTATTGAAAAATATGTGCCTGTTGAATTTTGTTAATCTATCGGACAAAACAAACCACTTGAATCTGGGGAAAAAGGGCTACAATTTTTCAATATTGTTTCATCGGAGTTGGTAATTCCACCTAAACTAAATTTATATCAGACATTGTTCAATGGGAGGCAATTTTATCATGTTAACCTAACTATTACAAACACTTTGAACGTCTATCGGTCAAGATGAAATTACGTGATACCAAAACAAACAGGAAATGCCTGCAGATTGTTCCTGTCAAAAGGACAAGAAGAAAAGTCGTGCTAACATTTATTAAATGCATTAAAATTCCCATATATGGATTACTGATCACCTGAGTAACATTTTATTCATTTAGATTTGATAGAACCAACGTTAAAATGACGTTATATATATTACCTTTTACAACATGTTTAATCATTGTCAATATATAAAGGTTAACTTCTACATATGCAATTGTAAACATTAACCTATGTTTATATGAAGAGCTCAGTTCCAAAAGGGAATAACTCCACTTTTTGTCGAATTTGAGTTATTGGTACCAATGAGCAGTATTACCCCTCTGGTATCATGGAATGAATCCCTTTTTTCAAAAAGCTTTTTTTTAAAATGGGTTTTTCTGGTATTCTTTACTGTGTAATTTTTTGCTATAAAATGACCGATCTTAGTTCCAAAAGACATTAACTCCACTATAATTTACCATTTTAGTTCCAAAAGGGAATAACTCCAGCAGAAAATGAATTATAAAAGACAAATAATTGCAATTTAACGAAAGATTTAAGATTTTTCAAACAGATTGCATTTTAGACAGTAGCATATGTCCTAATATTTAACCACCTTCAAGATTAATATTAATGTCAAATGTGCCTATAATTAAAAAAGTGTGTTTTTCTCCCATTTCACTTTTTGGAGTTATTCCCTTTTGGAAACATATACCCCTTGAAACAAATTACCTGATGGTGATAGTCTTATTGCAGCTGGTTTAAGCAAGGTCGTCAACCTATTTGGGAAGGTTGCTAGTTATATTTGCGCTAACTTTACTTGTGCATACTTTTTATTTTTGTGTAAAAACATAAACACATTTTTGTTTTGGTTTGTTATGTTTTTCTAAACTGTAAATGAAAACAATATATTTTGAAATGCATTGTTTTATTAATTTTTCTCTTGTCTGTAAAGCCTGGATACTAGCAAAATGTACTTAACATGTGCATATTATTTATTTATGTGTAAAAACATAAAAGGTTTTGTTTGTTCGTTTTCCTAAATTGTAAATGAAAAATATAGTTTAAAATGTATTGTAAATCGTCTCGCTCGTCTGAACGTCATTTTTACTGCAAGTTCTTACCTACTTACACATATCAGAATATTACAATTTTTGGCCTAAATATTAAATAGAGTCTCTAAATTATACATAGAACTATATTAGTGATTTCAAATCCATTATCAAGGTCTAAATGACGTCAATTGACTACCTTTTCGCCGAAACCTCATAATTTCATGATGTTCGAACATTTCGACTGTTTTCAAATTTTGACAGATGTAGACTTGATACTTCTTAATGAATTACAAATCATATTTTATAAATATTTTGTGTTGATTTTGAATGATAATGTAACAAACCCGCGTTGTTTTGCACGAAAAACCGGACGTGAATTACGACTCTGAGTTCGCCCTGTTTGAGCTGTGAAATGCATGTTTTTAGTATCTACATTATCTACATTTTGTCTGATATACGCATTCGCATAATTTACTTACAAATTGAGCATTCCAATGAGGCAAAATTTTTATTTTTTATGTAAACAAAAGAAAAATACGGCATTCTAATGTTTATGTTTTAGATTTTAGTTCACGATCTCAGCGCTGCCTGGATAGCTCAGCTGTAGATCGCTCGCTTCGTAATGCATGACTAACCCCTGCCATAGTCCATGGTTCGAGTCCCCGCAAATGCAGTGGAAACTATTTATCTTTTCGTGATTAAAAAATACTTAGGATTCACATTTTCCAGATATTTCGCTGTTGTAAGATCCCGGGGGTTTCCGTGTTTGGGCAACAATTTCTCACTAAAGTTTGAAAAGAGACATCCCAATTTAATTTCCAATAATATTTGGCTCCAAATTACAGAGTGTTAGTACAAATATATTTCTGAAATAAAATGAAAAAAAAAAAGATTCTTTTAACGATTTTGGGGTCAAAACAAATTGGAAAGGCACCGTCAAAAATGTATCAAAAAAGAAGGTCCATATGGAAAATGATTCTGACATTCATTATTTTTTTTCACGGTTGTTAAAAAACAACTTTACTTTCAAGATAGTATTTTTCGTTTAAAAATCGTTTTTACTGTCTGATTTTTGTAATGATCTCTACGGTTAATAAATTCAAAATTGTTTTAAAATGCAGCACTAAAGTGTATAGAAAATATTTGGCTCAAAAATTACAGAATGTAAGTACAAATAATTTCTGAAATAAAATTTTAAAAACAATAACGATTTTAGGGGTAAAACAAATTGGAAAGGCACCGTCAACATTGCATTTTTTTTTAAAAAGAAGGTCCATATGGACCCCCCGGCCACTTAAAGGAGTTCAGAGCTGCCTATAAGTTATTGCGTAAAATTAATTATGGTTACCATAATAGACACATTCTCATACATGTCTCCAAAACTGAATATAACTCAGCTGTGAAGTTTCACATTTGTTATGAGCAACATTTGGTTACCAAAATCACATAAAGTTTGAAAAATATGTTGAGGCAATCGAACCATGCCCCAATGTTAAAATGATTATGACATTCATGATTTTTTTCACGGTTGTTAAAACAACTTGTATGTCTTTACTTTCAAGATAGTAATTTTCGTTTAAAATCGTTTTTACTGTCTAATTTTGCAATGATCTTTGCGGTTAATAAATTCAAAGGTGTTTTAAATTCAGCACTTATATGCTATATCTCTTAGAAAACTCAAGAACGGCATGACATTTACACAAAATGTTAACCGTAGCTTGAAGTACAAGATCAACATTAGTGCAACAATGCCCACAAACGTTGTATAAAAACGCTCGCAAATGTGTTCATAGTATATTTTTAGAACAGCAACTTTTAAAGACAAAAGTATGTAAAACATATTCAACAGTATGATATATGGTGTTTCGGAAAGATAAAGTGTTTCAACATTTAGCGCGTCATAAGAATCACACAAACATTTAAAAACATTTTTTCCCAAAACGAAATGCCAATATATTTTGTACAATGGCACATAGAAAGTATGCGAAGGCTGGCATAACCCTTACTTTCGCACGCTTAAATACAGTCCGAATACGTCATGAAAAAATGTCCGGTTCCCCTCGGTTCCCCTCCTGCCCGCAGTGGCGGCACCAGCATCTCATTTCTGGGGGGGCAAACGGGGGGCAAGATAAATTTCGGGGGGCCAAAAAATGAAAAAACTTAACGCGCCCGTAGCGCGCAAAAAAATTTAGACCTAAAATGTAATTTTGTCGGATAATTTTGTTTATTTTGGCTAAAAAACGCCTATTTTCTACAAAAATAATGATATTAATAGTTAAATACGCGCGAAGCGCGCAAAATTTTTACATTTTATGTCAAAATGATCAATAAAAAGGGGTAATACAAATTTCTGGGGGGGGGGGCAAAAAAATTGGGGGGAAAATTGGACTCAAAAAAAATACGCGCGTTGCGCGCAAAAAAATTTCGGATACATTTGTTTATTTTAACTAAAAAACGCCTATTTTCTACAAAAATAATGATATTTATAGTTAAATACGCGCGAAGCGCGCAAAATTTTTACATTTTATGTCAAAATG